>CM065590.1:318524754-318682893 GCA_033119425.1 Bufotes viridis
AACTAGTGATTTGTAAAGTGGTAGGACTATGTTCTCATCACGGGCATCTATGCCCCTTTGATGCAACCCATTATCTTATTGGCCTTGGCAGCAGCTGCCTGACACTGGTTTTTGCAGCTTAGTTTGTTATTTATTAAAATTCCTAGATCCTTTTCCATGTCAGTGTTACCGAGTGTTTTACCATTTAATATGTACGGGTGACTTGCATTATTCCTTCCCATGTGCATAACTTTACATTTGTCAGTGTTAACCCCTGAGTGACCACCCATACGTGTTTTTACGGCGGTCACTAAGGGCCTTAGGCTGGGCCGCCGCGTTTTCGGCGGCCCAGTCTAGCGCTGCACGGCTCCCCGTGCAGCGGGGAGCACGGACCCGGCTCTCACATGAGAGCCGGGGCCCTGCTCTAACAGCCCGAACCGGCAGGAGTGCCGATCCGGGCTGTTTAACACTTACATGCCGGGCGCAATGGCGCCCGCCGCATGTAAAGTGGTGACAGAGGAGCGGACTCCTCTGTCTCCCATCAGCACCCCGCAAATGCGATTGCGGGGTGCTGATGTGCTGGGAAGCTTACCTAGCTTCCGATCAGGGCCCCGAGCCTGTCTTCACTGATCTCCAGCAGACTGTGCCTCTCTGGCGCAGCCTGCTGGTCAAAGTTGGAATAGCATTGCTATTAAAATGTAATGCATTATAGACATAATGCATTACATTTTAAAAGCAATCAAAATACTGTATATTATAGTCCCCTTGTGGGACTATTAAGTTGTAAAAAAAATAGAAAAAAAATACACATTTATTAAATAAAAAAATTCCATTAAATAAAAATATATGCTTTTTTTTCCATTGAAAATACGCTTTTCAATGAAAAAAAATGCAAAAAGAAAATATCCCCCATATGTTTGGTATTGCCGCGTCCGTAACGACCCGGACTACATAAATATTACGTAAATTATCCCCTATAGTGAACGTTGTAAAAAATAAATAAAAAAAAAGACAGAATTTCTAATTTATTCTTAGTTTCCACCGAAAAAAACGTAATAACAAGCGATCAAAAAGCGGCATTTACTCCAAATTGATACCAATGAAAAATACAATTCTTCTCTCAAAAATAAAGCCCTCAATCAACTCCATAGAATAAAAATTTTATTGCAAAAAAAAGTAGTAAAACGTAAAAAAAATTATAAGTATTTAGTATCACTGTAATCGTACTGACCCAGAGAATAAAGCTATTATGTTATTTGTACCGAAAAATGAACGCCGTAAAATTTATAATGTAAAAACCCAGTGGCAGTATTGCCATTTTTCCCCATCTCCCTCCCAGAAAGAGTTAATAAAAGTTAATCAGAAAGTTACATGCACCCCAAAATGGTGCCATTAAAAACTACATCTTGTCCCGTAAAAACAAGCCCTCATAAAGCTATATAGACGAAAAATAAAAAGTTATAGCTCTTGGAACGAGACCATGAAAAAAGAAGTAAAACGCTTGGTCATAAAGGCCCAAACAGGCTTGGTCACTAAGGGGTTAAACCTCATCTGCCATTTCTCTGCCCAAGCCCCCAATCTATCCAGATCCCTCTGTAGCAGAAAACTGTCCTCTTCAGTGTTAATTACTTTACACAGTTTAGTGTCATCTGGAAAAATCGTTAATTTCTAACGATAATTTGTTTTCCCTTAGTCCTAACAGCAGCACAGATGGGGTTAACCACCCCCGTGGACTGGCAGGAGCGGCGGAATGTTTAATGAGCCCAAGACTAATAACTCAATTTAACAATTAGGTATCTCCTTAAAGGAGGAAGTCAACCCCAGCCCACTGTGTTTATAGCAAGAAAAAACTAGACTTACTAGGGTGGGAAATTTGTGTGCTGCTGTTAGGACTAAGGAAAACAAATTAGCGTTAGAAATTAACGATTCCCTTACGTCCTACCAGCAGCACAGATGGGGAGATAGCAAGAAAAACCCCTAGGGAGGGCCTTCCTGCCTGGCAGAACTAAGAAAAGTCTGCCCAAAGGCCGAAAACTCAGCTAGACTGGCATCTAGTCTATAATGGGAGATGAATGTCGATTCAGAGCTCCAGGAGTCAGCTTTGCAAATCATGTTGAGAGGCAGAAGACTCCTCTCGGCAAAAGAAGTAGCCACAACTCTAGTAGAGTGGGCCTTCACGAATCCCGGAGGGTCCAGAGATTGTGGAAACAAAGGATTCCTTAATAGCCTCCTCAATCCACCGACTGATGGAAGGTTTGGATGCCTTATAGCCTTTAAACTTACCGGCAACAGGATTAGCAGATTCTCATCTTTCCTGAACTCCTTGATCTATCCACATAGATCCGGAGACATCTCGAGACGTCCAGAGGATGTCTAGCAGGTTCCTAGGAGGAGGTGGTAGATGTCGACAGAACCAGGAGGAATATCACCTGGTTGATGTTCTGGAAGGAAGGAACTTTAGGCCTACAATACGGGAGGAATCTAAGAAGGTCCCGGTCATGTAAGAATAGGGCTCATGTGCTGAGAGAGCTTGAAGCTCAGAGACCCTCTTGGCCAAAGTCACTGCAAGGAGAAACACAAACTTCCAAGTGACGAACTTGATGTCCACCTCCTCTAACGGTTCAAAGGGGGAGATGCTAACCCCTGAGAACTACTGAAAATCCATTGAAAAAAGGGGTCTCAGTACTGTAGGCTTTAATCTTTCAGCTCCTTTAAGGAACCGTTTGATCAGCGGGTCCTGAGAAAAAAGCCTGTTAAGGCAAGCTGAGATGGCTGAAACTTGAATCTTCAGAGTAAAGGGCAAGGCCTCTATCAAGGCCGTTTTGCAGGAACTGAAGGATAGCGGAGAGGGGCGGATCTGCAGACGCCTCCTCAGTTGAGGTACAACAGGATGAGAATATCCTCATAATACAAGAGTAGGCTCTCTTGGTAGGGTCCGCTCTAGAATGAGACAGCGTTCTCAGGACCGACTCTGAAAGCCCTTCTATTCCGGGAAGGGACTGATCAACCTCCAGGCTGTCAGGTTGAATGTGTGCAGATCTGAGCAGAGGTGAGTGTCCCACGACACCAGGGTCTGCTGTGGGGAGCCTCCAATATTGTCCTCGACTCAACTGGGTGAGCTAGGTAAACCAGGATCTCTTCGGCCAAAACAGTATGATGGCTATCACCGAGGCCTGATCCTGACGGATTTTCATCAATACCCTCGGTATCATGGAAAAGGGAGGGAAGATGTAAGCCAGCCTGAACCTCCAGGATATTGACAGAGCGTCTAACGCCAGGGGTTGTCCTCCCTGTAGAGGAGCAGAACCTCTCCACCTTGGCATTGAACCTTGTTGCCATGAGATCCACCTCTGGCATACCCACTTGAGGACTATCTGCTTGATTCTCCGGATGTAAAGACCACTCTACCGACGGAAGACCGCGGCTCAGCCGCTGTCATATTGAGGGAGCCATGGATGTGGATCGCAGATAAGTGGGAAGGTACAACTCTGTCTAATCCAGAATCACCCCGATCTCTGACAAGAGGGAAGTGATCTTGTGCCTCCCTGCTGGTTGATGTAAAGTACCGCAGTCACATTGTCTGACTGGACTTTCACCGCTTTGCCCCGGATCTGAGGGGCTAAGTGAAGGAGGGCTAGCCGGATAGCCTGAATCTCGCGGAGATTGGATGAAAGAAGCCACTCCTGAGGAAACCAGGTCCCGTGAACTGGAGTGTCGTCTAGGTGAGCGTCCCAGCCTACTTAGGACGCATCCGTAGTCAATATGACCCAGACTGGCTGGGTCATAGACTTCCGTCTAAAAGATGGCACCACCATCTGAGGGAATACCGAGTTTGCCAAGTCAGGGAGCACAGGGAGTTTAGCCCAGCAGGGCTGCCATTCCATTAGGAGAGGACCTCCGACTGTAGAGGGCGGAGGTGCCATAGAGCCCAAGGGACTGCTTCCGCAGACGCTGACATGAGCCCCAACATCTTCATGAGAGTCCGGATTGGAACTCGCCGGGAAAGGAACTTGCCGTGTTCTGAACCCGGAATCTTCTTTCTGGAGTCAACTGGAGCGACATCCCAGCGGAGTCGGTTATGAAGCCTAGATATCTTACTGAAGTCGACGGGCTCACGTTCGACTTCTACCAGCTGATGATCCAACCTAGGTGGAACAGAAAGGAGATTGTTACCTGAAGAAGTTGGGTTAGGACCGCTAGAGCAGAGGCTTTCAAAGCCAGTCGTCCAGATAAGGAATGGTGGTCAGTCCTTGAAGCCTCAAAGCCGCCACCACAGAACCACCACCTTGGTAAAAGTGTGAGGGGCAGAAGAAATGCCAAAGAGAAGGGCAACAGAAGATGCTTGACGTCACCGGACACCTGGATCGTGATCCTGATATACTTCCTGGAACCAGGATGGATCGGGATGTGCAGATATGCATTCTTGAGGTCCAGGGTTGCCATCACGTCTCCAGGATTGACAACGTGAACTACTGACCTGATGGTTTCTACACGAAACTTCACCTTCCTTATAAATCGATTGAAATATCTCAGATCGATAATCATCCGGAGATCTCCTGAAGCCTTGGGAACCAGAAAAACTGGTGAATAGATCCCTAGGCCCCGTTCTCCTGCTGGAACCTCCTCCAGAGCCCTTTTGCAAATGTAGTCCTGAATGTAGGCCTCTAGGATCGCCTCCTTGGCAGCTTGTAGAAGTTTGATCTTGACAAACCTGTCCAGTGGAATAGAGGTGTTGTTGACTAAATAACCATTGAAAATAATATTCAGGACCCAAGGATCCGAGATCTCTTGGATCCATTCTTCTCAGAAGTGGGAGAGACGACTCCCGACGGGTACATGAAGCTTATTGGCAGGACGGCAGGAGTAACGGGAATTAAGCAAGAGCCTCAAAGAGGCCCATAGTCAGGAGGTGGATTTTCCATCCTTGGCTCCTCCAAATGGAATATGGGCCGCCGATCTCAGGGCCATGCTATATATAGGCCCCTGACATTATTTGAGAGTATTGTTACAGGGTGCCAAAGGCACACTTGGTCTTCCATGAGCCACAGACATGCTGCTTAGCTTCAAGAGCAAGGATCTGTGTTTGGCCTCATACCCAGGACTTGCTTTGCTAGCGGGAAGCTCCCTCGCTAGCTTCAACTGGGGCTGTGCGGTATCGCACAAGAAGTCCGTAACCAGGTTGATGGTCTTGAAAGCATCTGGTTCAAACCTCTGGTTCACATCAACTTGAATTTGATCCAGGCGAGATCGGAGGAACGTAGAGACTTCAAAAAGCCGCTATGGCTGTGGAGCGAGCCGCAGCTGCCGTAACACCCCGTCTTAGTGTGCACTCTGCAAGGGGTCCTGCAGCTAGACCCATTGTCTGCAGGAACCAGAGTGCGCTTGGACAACTTAGCAATAGCCATGTCCACCTTGGGAATGGATCCCCACGAATCCACCAAGGGTTAAGCCATCGGAAACATGGATTTAAACTTCTTTGTTAAAACCGGACCTTTTCCAGGTTTTTCCACTCTATATCATGACAGAGAGGAGGGTCTCATCCGCTTTGAAGACACGATGTGCCCGAGTAGCGGGAGCGGGAGGCTCCCCGAGTCAACATGATGGTCCCCCGACCTGATGGACTTGAGCAACTTCTGTGTCTTTCCAGGGAGAAAACACAATATCATGACAGAGAGGAGGGTCTCATCCGCTTTGAAGACACGATGTGCCCGAGTAGCGGGAACGGGAGACTCCCCGAGTCAACATCATGGTCCCCCGACCTGATGGACTTGAGCAACTTCTGTGTCTTTCCAGGGAGAAAACACAACGTCAGCTCCTCCTCATCCGAGGAGGAAGAAACTAAGGAGACCAAGAAGGTCTCTCTACTGGGACAGAGGTCTCCATAGGGGCCTGGGCACGAATAGGAAGCCTTTCCATCCAGCAGGCCTATGACTCCTTTAACAGAGCCATTGATACATATCCTGCAACATAGGTTCACTAGAGGTCAGAAACCTCTAACCGCAGCTGTAACCCCAGGTGAAGGTTAAGTCAACACACCCAGGGATTCCCAACCAGTCTCCCAAGCTGGTCTTAGCCCAGCCTAAAGCTGCTTAGCTTCTGCGATCTTACGAGTGCAGGTATGATCAGCTTACAATAACCGTTGACTGCTGCAATGGTAGCAGGATAGATGCTTCCTCTTGGAATCCACTTTCCTGCCTTCCGAATCCCGCGGAGGAGACATCACTGCGGGAAAAAAGGGACAAATAAAACATTTGTAAACCACCTATCTACGCAGGAAAGGAAGAAAAACAGACCGGAGGCAGCTGAGGAAAAAAACACCACAAGTGGAACAACACCAATTTTAGGACTCTGGGAGCTAGCTGAAAAAGCATATGTAGCCAGAGACTGAACTGGAGCACACAGCCTCCCAAAATAGGGGAAGGGAGGGATAGCCAATCCACCCTTCCCCAGTAAATCCTCCACAGGAAGATGCATAAAAAATCGCATCTATGAAAAAATCGTGCCCGTGAAAAATCACGGCCGGATTACCCGGAGGTGATGCAAAGGAGAGTCCCGCGTCACCTCCGGAAGATGGCGGCGCACAGGGACCGGGAATCCTGGACCAAGGACGCCGCCAAAATACCCCAGCCAGGCGCAACTGCGAGGGGCCGGCAGCAAATAAGCTGCCGGCCAAACTGACAAGGTACCTAGGAAAAAGGCAACGCCGTTACCCAAATGAAAAGAAGGCTCCCCGCACTTTCCATAAGAAAGGGGGGAACAAACCGCCTAGTCCACCTGTCCAGGAGGACAGAAAAAAACACAGTGGGCTGGGGGTTGACTTCCTCCTTTTAAGGAGATACTTAATTGTTAAATTGAGTTATTAGTCTTGGGCTCATTAAACATTCCGCCGGTCCTGCCAGTCCACGGGGGTGGTTAACCCCATCTGTGCTGCTGGTAGGACGTAAGGGAATAGATATTTTACTGTGCAGGCCTTCTACAAGATCATTAATAAATATATGGAAGAGAATAGGGCCCAATACTGACCCCTGAGGTACCCCACTAGTGACAGTGACCCAATCTGAGTATCTACCGTTAATAACCACCCTCTGTTTTCTGTCACTCAGCCAGTTACTTACCCACATACAGACATTTTCTCCTAGTCCAAGTGTTCTCATTTTATATACTAACCTTTTATGAGGTACAGTGTCAAATGCTTTGGAGAAGTCCAGATATACGACATAGAAGTCCTTCTACGACTTTTAGCCAAACCAATAAATATACACTTATTGGATTTTTTTTTTTTATCAAAGACATGTAGAACAATAAATTTTGCTAAAAATATATATAGAAATGTAGTTTTTTAAAAAAAAATTACAACAGAAAGTAAAAAATGAATTTTTTTGCAAAAATTTTGGTCATTTTTGATTAATAGCAAAAAAAGTAAAAATGTCAGCAGCAATGAAATACCACCAAATGAAAGCTGTATTAGTGAGAAGAAAAGGAGGTAAAATTCATTTGGGTGGTAAGTTGTATGACGGAGCAATAAACGGTGAAAATAGTGTAGTGCAGATTTGTAAAAAGTGGTCTGGTCATTAAAGGATAACTGTCAAATTTTTTTTTTTTTACTATTGGATTTTGGTGATTAATATCAACTTGTTGGCGCTGTTTTAACTTCTGGTTGTTTAATAAATAACCCCTAAAAGCCACCTAAAAGTCCCCAGTATTGGCTAAGACAGGAGATAACAGTGCTGGGCTGTGTGTGTGAACTTCTCCACATGCCTGTGCTTGGCAGACACTCCCTTAGCAGTGCAGGACAATGTGGCTGCTCAGTGTATAAATGAAAGCCTTATCTGATAAGAGGAGAGCTTGTAGAAGGACTACAGGCTTCAGCCAGACCTGGGAACTTCACTGCAAGACCCCCCTATACAGTGCTGGTCTTCACTAACTTCACTGCAAGACCCCCCTATACAGAGCTGGTCTTCACTAACTTCACTGCAGGCGTCCTATGGATTAGCCTCAGGCTGAGGGCAGCCATCTTAACAGAATAGTGAAATTTCAGTTTTTGCAGACTGGTTGCTAAGGGCTGAATCTTATTAAATAAGGGGTAAGTAAGTCTAATAGTTATTGATTCAGGAATATTATCATATTAGTAACTACATATATGAAAACTGAAATTGGGGTCTAAATGTGACAGTTATCCTTTAAGGGTGTTTAAGCTAGGGGGGCTGAAGTGGTTAATCTCTGTTTTGTCCCCAATCAGGGGCCAGTGTCTCAGTGTCTGGAATAGATTTTAGGAACCGGGAGATGGAAAAAGAAGCTTGGTCGGTTCTCTTCCTTCCAATTTGGGGCACTGCGTGTGCCCCGTGCAATATACTGTGACACCCTATATGAGTGGTGTGTTAACTAGTACTATTCTTATCAGTTTAATCCCTGTTACGTCCCCTATCAGGGGACGTGTATCGAATAGATTTTAGGAACAGGGAGATGGAAAAAGAAGCTTGGACGGTCCTCATACTTCCAATTTGGGGCACTGCGCGTGCGCCGTGTAATGTACTGTGCAACCCCAATATGAGTGGTATGTTAAGTAGTACTATTCCTATCAGTTCAACCCCTTCCCGACCTATGACGTGTATAATCGTCATGGAGCACTTTGATTGGTCCATAAAGTCACCAATCAGCGATAGTTTTATTTGCAGCGCAGGGCAGGGAGATGGGGCCGTAACAGAGCGCAGGCTGGTGGGCTGTCGGACAATGCAGCAGCACCCCGGCAGTCTATACAGTTATAGAAGCTCTGATGGTCCCTCAAATGGACCGATCAGAGAGGCAAGGCATCTGGTATTGCTGCTGTCATGGTGCTTTGACAGCCATCCCAGATGCCGATGTGTATGTGGACCTGTCACCATGTAGGTGGTGACAGAGCTGTGATTGGTAGCTGTCACAGACAGCTACCAATCACAGTTTGCCAACCTAGGACCAATCAAGATGGTCCTAAGTTGGCCAATCAGGAGACAGGAGTTTGTCTAGGTGACTTCACTCCCTCTGATCACCTCAGTTCTGTCAGAGAGGTGATCAGAGAGAGTTATTGTCGCTGAGAGCTCCTGTCAGAGTTGCACCAATCACTACAAATACCACATCCACCCCTTTTTTACTTTCCATTGAACCCCATCCTGCTCCCTTTTTTTTTTTCAGACCAAATATTTCCCCCAAAAAATATATATATTTAGTGTCTTTTAGTTTTATAATTTTGTTAGCGGCCCTTTATTCCCCCCATCATCATCCTCACTGGCTATCATCCACCAGTCCCTGACCCAGTGAGCCCCAGTACACCCAGTGCTCCTGCCAGTCGCACAAAGCACTACATATCCCCCCCTCCCAATTGACATCCGCACAGGCCAACGGTCGCCAGTCACTGACACAGTTTTACCATTATTTTAGTAGGAACGCCCAGCACCCCTATCAGAGTCGCATCAAGAATTATATATTTCTAGGGGGCCTCCCCCTCAACCCCCTTCCCATTGACATCTACATTGGCTAACGGCCATCAGTCACTGACCCAGTGAACCCTAACACACTCATATTTTTATTTTGGAGCAAATTTGCTTTATTTGTAAAAAATATTTCCGTTAGTACCTTTTTGAAAAAAAACAAAAAAAAACCGTTTCATCTTCTACAGTTACTGGACTGTTACATCATTTAAAAATTCAAATATGGCACATCAGAGGCGGTTTACTGCAGAGCAGGTGTACTCCATGACTGAGTCTGCAAGTGAAGGTGAAATTAATATTATTGCATCATCATCATCTTCAAATTAATCCGATGAACCCCCAAGAAGGCGCCAAAGGGTTGATAATCAGTCATTAACCCAATCAAGTGCACCTATTTGGGCACCCGCAGATAACTATGTGGCCCAGGTACTCGACTTTACTGCTGATGCGGGTATACATGTTAATACAACTGGGTTTAGAGAAGTTGATTTTTTCAAGCTTTTCTTTACTGATGATTTAGTTTTATTGATGGTTGTGCAAACCAATTTGTACGCAAACCAATTTATTGCCATGAATCCTACAACATTTCATGCCCAGAAATGGACCCCTACCAACACTGGGGAGATGCATACATTTTGAGGCATTATATTAAGTATGGGCCTGGTAAAAATAAACCTCTATAAGAGCATACTGGAATACAGACGTACTTTACTACTCCCCGATGTACAGTGGAGCCATGTCTAGAGGGAGATTTGAAGCCATCATGAAATTTATACACTACAATGATAATACCAGGTGCCCACCCCAAGATGATCCCAATTTTGATAGATTGTATAAATTAAGGCCCATAATCACCCATTTCAATTCTATGTTTGCAGAAATATATACCACTGAAAAACACATTGTTGTCGACGAATCCCTAGTGAACTTCAAAGTACTTCGACAGTACTTGCCTAACAAGAGGGCAAGATACGGCATCAAAATGTATAAATTGTGTGAAAGTGAAACTGGCTACACGCATCGCTTCAAAATATACGAGGGGAAGGATTCTAAAATAGAACCCCCAGAATGCCCCCCTACCCTTGGAATAAGCGGAAAAATTGTATGGGATTTGGTTCACCCATTGCTGGATTAAGGATACCACCTGTACCTTGACAACTTTTATTCCAATATATCACTTTTTTAGTGCCTTACTAAAAGAAGTACTGTGGCATGTGGCACAATAAGAAAGAACCAAAAAGGCCTCCAAAAAACACTGCTGGGTCAAATGCTTAGGGTGGGAGAGAGCAGAGCACTTTGTAGCGAAAATTTATCGTGCGTTAAATATAAAGAGAAAAGAGATGTACTTATGTTAAGCACAATACATAGTGACATCAGCACCCTTGTACCTGTTAGGTACTGGCACTGAAACCCCTAAACCAGTGTGCATTCAAGAATATAATAAATTTATGGGTGGGGTAGACCTGTCAGACCAGGTACTCAAACCCTACAGTGCCATGTGAAAATCCAAGATATGGTATAAAAAACTTGTGGTGCATCTTACACAGGTTGCATTATATAATGTATTTGTAGTTTACAGAAATGCAGGCCAAGAGGAAACTTTTCTTGAATTTCAAGAAAATGTAATAAAGGCCCTCATATATGGGACCGGGAAGAGGCAGACCCCAGTACCACTTCTGCATGTGAGGTAACAAGAATAGTGCTAGGACAGCACTTCCCCAGTGAAATTTCTCCCACGGCAAAAAAGAGCAAGCCGCTAAAACGTTGCCGTGTGTGTTACAAAAATGGTATAAGAAAAGAAACCAGCTATCAATGGGAAACATGTCCATCAAAACCTGGCCTTTGTATGAAAAGATGCTTCACAATTTACCATACTACTTTTGATGTATAATTTTATACTTTTACTTTCATGAAACCCTTTTTATTCTTTCCTGTTGCCTAGCGAGAATTTATATTTTTGAAAAATCTTAGTCCACCTTGTCTAAATTATTCCAACTAAATTTAATGTACAATTTATAATGAAACTAAAAATCCACTACCTTAGTGGGAGTAGTTTCCAAAATGTGGTCACTTTTTGGGGGTTTCCACTCCAGGGGTACCTCAGGGTGTCTTCATATGCAACATAGCTCCCAAAAGCCAATCCTGCAAAATCTGTCCTCCAAAAGCACTATGGCACTACTTCCCTTTTGAACCCTGCCATGCGCCCATAAATCATTTTCTGAGCACATATGGGGTGTTGGTGTATCCGGGGTGAAATTGGGAACAAAATGTGGGGTGCATTTTGTCCTGTTTCCCTTGTCAAAGTGTAAAGCAACCTTTTCAGGAAAAAATTGTAATTTTTCATTTTCACAGCAAAGCGTTTCCTAATTCTGTGAAATGCCTGATCGGTCAAAGTTCTCACTACACACCTTGAAATATTCCTTGAGGGGTGTAGTTTCCGGAATGGGGTCACTTTTTGTGGGTTTGCACTATAGGGCCACACCTCAGGGTGTCTTCATATGCGATATGGCTCCCAATTATCATTCCAGCAAAATCTGCTCTCTAAAAGCCACATGGTGCTCCTTCCACTCTAAAGCATGCTGTGCGCCCATACATCAGTTTTTGAGAACACATGGGGTGTTACTGTACACACCAGATTCAGAGTAATAGATTTTGAGTTTTGTTTGGCTATTAATCCTTGATGTGTTGCAGAAAAAATAGATTAAAATTTAAAATCTACTAAAAAAAGTTAAATTTTGAAATTTAATTGCCATTTATTTAATTCTCATGGGACGCCTAAAGGGTTAACAAAGTTTGTAAAATCAGTTTTGAATAGCTTGAGGGGTGTAATTTCTAAAATAGGGTGATTTATGGCTCGTTTCTAATATGTAAGCCCCAGAAAGTGACTTCATAACTGAACTGATCATTACAAAATTGGGGTTTGCTTCTAAACTTCTAAAGCCTTCTAACGTCCTCGAAAAATAAAATGTCACTTTCAAAATGATCTAAACATGAAGTAGACATATGGGGAATTTAAAGTAATAACTCATTTTGAAGTTATTACTATCTATTATAAAAGTAGAGAAATTGAAAATTGGAAAAAAAATTAATAAATATAAATGACATTTATTTACTACATTTTACCACTGTCATGAAGTACAATATGTGACGAGAAAACAATCTCAGAATGGCCTGGATAAGTAAAAGCGTTCGAAAGTTATTACCACATAAAGTGACACATGTCAGATTTGCTAAAAATGGCCTGGTCCTTAAGGTGAAAAATGGCCTGGTCCTGAAGGGGTTAATCCCTGTTACGTCCCCTATCAGGGGACGTGTATGGAATAGATTTTAGACAGCCGCAAAGAGTTGTCAATAGTTGACACACTCATGACATAAATTTTATTCCTCTATGCGTCAATCTTGGTGTAGTGATGACTGTGCTCGTGCGCACGTTTGGGGGATTGCAGGCGATGGCGTTTTTTCAAAGCCTATGGTCGTAGGTAGTTCAGTGACAGTTAAGTGACCCAGAAAACAATGATTCTGCAGTGTGGGCCCATTGTTGGCCTAGTAGGCTTTAATGATCACCTTAGATAATCACAAGGAAAATTATGTTTTTTCTATACAAAATGATCCAGCCGATCGCTTTTGGTCTGTTCACAATCAAGCAACGACCTTATCATCTGGGGTGTGCCAACATTGCCAACACACTCATAGAGGTGATTGCTTCATTGGGATACGCAAGCCTCTTCACCACAACAAGCTAACAATCACAAAGGGGAATTGACACATGTATGTGCCGTTTTTTTTGTTTTGTCTTTGCGGTTCACAGTGCAGCACCAGAGGCCAGAAAAATTAGGCATGTACACATGCCAGAAAAATTAGATATTGTTGCAGCCGCTGCTGTAGCAGCGGCCAGAAAAATTGATGTTATCCCGGCAGAAAAACATTGCAGCTTGAACCCTAGTTGGTGGTGGAGAAGTCACGCAAGTCTTCCGGCATGCAGAGATTAAAAACAGCAGCGTGGGGACCATTTTTAGTCCAAGGCATCTAATCAGGCCGTTTTTTAGTAAAATGTATCCCCCACTGTCAGTCCCTTCGGTATCCACACCTCATTTATCTTAACCGCCTGCCGACCGCCTAACGCAGGGCTGCGTCCAGGCGGCAGGCTTGTTCCTCTTTGACCCAGCGACGCGTCATCTCGCGAGAGGCGAGATTTGCTGTGAACGCACGCGCGCGCTCACAGCACATCGCGTCTCAGAAGTTATACTGCAGCCTGCCAGCGATGATCAATCGCTGGCAGGCTGTAGATGTAAAATAAAAAGCATCAAACAAGTATATCAGACGCTGTTTTGTTAATTATACCTGCTACCTGGTCCTCTGGTGGTCCCATTTGCTGGGATCGACCACCAGAGGACCAGGTAGCTATGTAAAGTAGCACCAAGCACCACACTACACCCCACCCCCTGTCACTTGTTAACCCTTTGTTAACCCCTGATCACCCCATCTAGACTCCCTGATCACCCCCCTGTCACTGATCACCCCCCTGTAAGACTCCATTCACATCTCCAAACACGGACACCGGCAATGTGCTTTCCGCATTTTGCAGATCCGCACATTGCCAGAACTATATAGAAAATGCCTTTTCTTGTCCGCAATTGCGGACAAGACTAGGACATGTTCTATATTTTTGCGGAACGGAAATGCAGACCTGGAAGTGCAGATCCGCAATTACGGATCCGAGCGGGACAAAGTCTGTCCCCATAGAAATGAATGGGTCCGCAATTCCGTTCCGCAAACAGAATTGCGGACGTGTTAATGGGGCATAAGGGTCCCTTATCACCGCCAGTTAGTTAGCTACTTGTTAGGTAGTTAGCGCCCAGCCCACCGCACCGCAGTCACTGATTTTGGCAGAGATTTTTTCATGCACATTGATCGATGCGAATGAGAAAATCTGTGCTGTTCAATTTTTTTTTTTTTTTTCAGCCCAGAGCCTGAACGGAAAAAAAAAAATCTCATTACCTGTATGCTCAATATAAGGAGAATCGCAGAAACTCCTAATGCTGGCCATACGTGTAATGATTGCGGAGACCCTCAAATGCCAGGGCAGTACAATCACCTCACATGTGACCACATTTTAGAAAGAAGACACCCCAAGGTATTCCGTGAGGGGTACGGTGAGTTCATGTAAAATTTTATTTTTTGTCACAAGTTAGTGGAATATGAGACTTTGTAAAAAAAAATAAAAAAATTTCTGTGAACTCCCCATGACCTTCACGGAATACCTTTGGGTGAATTCTTTCCAAAATAGGGTCACATGTGGGGTGTTTATACTGTCCTGGCATTTTAGGGGCCCTAAAGCATGAGAATCCAAATGCGTAAAAATGCACTGTGAAATCCTAAAGGTACTCATTGGAATTTGGGCCCCTTTGCGCATCTTGGCTGCAAAAAATGTCACTCATGTGGTATCGCCGTACTCAGGAGAAGTAGGGCAATTAGTTTTGGGGTGTATTTTTATATATACCCATACTTTGTGTGAGAAATATCGCTGTAAACGACAACTTTATAAAAAATTTTATACAAAGTTGTCAATTTACAGAGATATTTCTCTCACCCAACATGGGTATATGTAAAAATACACCCCAAAACACATTGCCCTCCTTCTCCTGAGTACGGCGATACCACATGAGTGACACTTTTTTTGCAGGCTGGGTGCGCAAAGGGGCCCAAATTCCAATGAGTACCTTTAGGTTTTAATGGGCTGCTCACAATTTAGCCCCTCCCAAAATGCCAGAACAGTACAAACACCCCACAAATGACCCCATTTTGGAAAGAAGACACCCCAAGGTATTCGCTGAGGGGCATAGTGAGTCCATGAAAAATTGAACTTTTTGTCACAAGTTAGTGGAAAGGGAGACTTTGTGAGAAAAAACAATAAAAAATCAATTTCCGCTACAAAAAAAAATCTTCTATGAACTCGCCATGCATCTCACGGAATACCTTGGGGTGTCTTCTTTCCAAAATGGGGTCACATGTGGGGTATTTATACTGCCCTGGCATTTTGGGGGCCCTAAAGCGTGATAAGAAAAATGCGTAAAAATGGTCTCCTAAAAGGTACTCATTGAATTTAGGGCCCCTTTGTGCATCTTCCCTGCAACAAAGTGTCACACATGTGGTATCGCCGAACTCAGGAGAAGTAGGGCAATGTGTTTTGGGGTGTATTTTTACATATACCCATGCTGGGTGAGAGAAATATCTCTGTAAATTGACAACTTTGCATACATTTTTTTTAAAAAGTTGTCATTTACAGAGATATTTCTCACACACAGTATGGGTATATGTAAAAATACACCCCAAAACATATTGTCCTACCTCTCCTGAGTACGGCGATACCACATGTGTGACACCTTTTTGCAGCCAAGATGCGCAAAGGGGCCCTAATTCCAATGAGTACCTTTAGGATTTCACACCCCAAAAGACATTGCCCTACTTCTCCTGAGTACGGCGATACCACATGAGTGACACTTTTTTGCAGCCAAGATGCGCAAAGGGGCCCAAATTCCAACAAGTACCTTTAGGTTTTACATAGCTGCTCACAATTTAGCCCCGCCCAAAATGCTAGAACAGTAAACACACCCCACAAATGACCCCATTTCGGAAAGTAGACACCCCAAGGTATTCACTGAGGGGCATAGTGAGTCCGTGGGAGATTTTTTTTTTTTTGCCAGAAGTTAGCAGAAATGGAAACTTTATTATTATTTTTTTTCCTCAGAAAGTGTCATTTTCCGCTAACTTGTGAAAAAAAATCAAATGATACATGAACTCACCATGCCCCTCCGCGAATACTTTGGGGTGTCTTATTTATAAAATGGTGTCATTTGGGGGGTATTTATACTATCCTGGCATTCTAGCACTTTTCATTCACATTCACTTTTTTGCACCATAGTTTGTAAACGCTATAACTTTTACCCAAACCAATAAATATGCACTTATTGGATTTTTTTTTATCAAACACATGTAGAACAATAAATTTTGAAAAAAATTCATATAGAAATGTAGTTTTTTTAAAAAATTTTTACAACAGAATGTTGACATTTTTAATAATAGCAAAAAAAGTAAAAATGTCAGCAACAATGAAATACCACCAAATGAAAGCTCTATTAGTGAGAAGAAAAGGATGTAAAATTCGTTGGGGTGGTAAGTTGTATGACGGAGCAATAAACATTGAAAGTAGCATAGTGCAGAATTGTCAAAAGTGGCCTGGTCATTAAGGGTGTTTAAGCTAGGGGGGCTGAAGTGGTTAATAAAGGTGAGGTAATGTACACTTTTTTGACCGAGGCGACTTCTCTTGTCAGTGACAATGCCTCCTGCTGCACTGAAGGTCCTTTCTGACAGGACACTTGAAGCAGGGCAGGCCAGAAGTTCTATCGCAAATTAGGATAGCTCAGGCCACAGTTCAAACCTGCACACCCAGTAGTCAAGGGGTTCATCGCTCCTCAGAATTACGATATCTGCAGTTAAGGCGAGGTAGTCTGCTACCTGTCGGTCAAGTCGTTCTCTAAGGCTGGATCCCGAAGGGCTGTGGCAATGTGTAGGACTGAAAAAGCTCCGCATGTCCTCCATCAACAACACGTCTGTAAAGCGTCCTGTCCTTGCCGGCGTGGTCGTGGTAGGAGGAGGATTGCTTTCACCTCTTCCCCTGTTAGATTCCCGTTGTGCTGTGACATCACCCTTATACGATGTGTAAAGCATACTTTAAAATTTATTTTGGAACTGCTGCATCCTTTCCGACTTCCGGAATTTGGTAACATTTCAGGCACTTTCTGCTTATACCGGGGTCTAGTAGCGTGGCCACCCAATACAGATCATTCTCCTTCATCCTTTTTATACGAGGGTCCCTCAACAGGCATGACAGCATGAAAGACCCCATTTGCACAAGGTTGGATGCAGAGCTACTCATGTCCCGTTAATCGTCCTCACTGATCTCATCGAAGGTCTGTTCTTCCCCCCAGCCACGTACAACACCATGGGTCCCAGATAGGTGACAACAATGAGCATCCTGGGGTGCCTGCTGTGGTTGGCCTTCCTCCTCCTCAAAGCCACATTCCTCCTCTGACTTCTCTTCCTCAAACTCCTCTTCCAGCGTTGCCGCAGGTCTGGCAAGCGATGATGACAAGGCTGTTTCTGGTGGTGATGGTGACCACAACTCTTCCTCTTCACGCTCATCTACAGCCTGATCCAGCACTCTTCGCAGGGCACTCTCCCGGAAGAAAACAAATGGGATGAGGTCGCTGATGGTGCCTTTGGTGCGACTGACTAGGTTTTTCACCTCCTGAAAAGGACGCATGAGCCTACAAGCATTGCGCATGAGCGTCCAGTAACGTGGCAAACAAATACCCAGCTTCGCAGAGGCTGTCCTAGCACCCCGGTCAAACAAATACTCGTTGACGGCTTTTTCTTGTTTGAGCAGGCGGTCGAATATTAGGAGTGTTGAATTCCACCGTGTCGGGCTGTCACAAATCAAGCACCTCACTGGCATGTTGTTTCGGCGCTGGATATCTGAAAAGTGCGCCATGGCCGTGTAGGAACGCCTGAAATGGCCACACACCTTCCTGGCCTGCTTGATGACGTCCTGTAAGCCTGGGTACTTATGCACAAAGCGTTGTACAATCAGAATTAACACATGTGCCATGCACGGCACATGTGTCAACTTGCCCAAATTCAATGCCGCCAACAGATTGCTTCCGTTGTCACACACTACTTTGCCGATCTCCAGTTGTTGCAGGGTCAGCCACTGATCCACCTGTGCGTTCAGGGCGGACAGGAGTGCTGGTCCTGTGTGACTCTCATCTTTCAGGCAAGTCAACCCAAAGACGGCGTGACACTGTCGTATCTGGGATGTCGAATTGCCCCTGGGGAGCTAGGGGGGTGCAGTTGATGATGTGGAGCAAGACGCAGCAGCAGAAGAGGACTCAGCCGATGAGGTTAGCGAAGAGGATGGAGTAGAAGGAGTAGAGGAGGTGGCAGCAGGCCTGCCTGCAAGTCGTGGCGGTGTCACCAACTCCCCTCAGAGCCACGCATTCCATGCTTGGCAGCCATCAGCAGGTTTACCCAATGCACAGTGTACATGATATACCTGCCCTGACCGTGCTTTGCAGACCAGGTATCAGTGGTCAGATGGACCCTTGCCCCAACACTGTGTGCCAGACATGCCATGACTTCCTTTTGCACAATAGAGTACAGGTTGGGGATTGCCTTTTCTGAAAATAAATTTCGGCCCGGATCTTCCACTGAGGTGTCCCAATAGCTACAATTTTTTTGAAGGCCTCAGACTCCACCAGCTTGTGTGGTAAAAGCTGGCGGGCTAAGAGTTCCGACAAGCCAGCTGTCAGACGCCGGGGAAGGGGGTGACTCTGTGACATTGGCTTCATACTCTCAAACATGTCCTTGACAGACACCTGACTGTGGGCAGATGAGCAGGAACTGCTGAAGGTAAGAGGCGGAGTGGCGGGTGGTTGAGAGGGGGCAGGGAGGACAGCAGTGGTTGACGTGGCTGAAGATGCTGGACCAGGAGGAGCATGGTGGCTTTGAGTTTGTGTGCTGCTTGTACTCATGTGTTGATCCCTTAGGCGTTTGTGATGTGAGATCATGTGCCTTCGCAAAGCAGTTGTACCTAGGTGGGTGCCGCAAAGAACATTAACACAAACGCTGTCCTAAAAAGCAATGCTTGAAAACCATCAAAACAAATAGCCCCAGAACTTCTACACAACCTAACTAACAAATCCGGCGAGATCGAACACCTACCATCCTGAACCCATCCCCTAGCCTTATAACTAGTGTTGAGTGAACAGTTCGAACATCGACCCGGACATTTTCAAAAAGTTCGGGTTCGGGTTCGTTGTTCGGCGATTACTTCCCGCTTTCTGAAGGGCTGCACAGCAGCCAATCAGCTAGCGTTTTACTTCTTGCCCTAAGAGCCCATCACATCCATGCCTACTAATGGCCTGGCTGTGATTGGCCAAGTGGAGCATGTGACCCAGCCTCTATTTAAGCTGGAGTCACGTAGCGCCGCACGTCACACTGCTCTGATTAGTGTAGGGAGAGGACGCAGCTTCTGTGAGGGCGAGATTAGGCAGGGAAAAGTCAGCAACAGCACCTAATGAACGGATCGATCTACAGCTGTGAATGATTGAACTTCTGCTAGTTACTTGATCACTGGTTTTTAGGCTGCACAGAGCGTTTTTCTGTCACTTATTTTCTGGGGTTATCGACGGCCAGTTTTTTTTTTTTTTTTGCTATATCCTACATCAGGGGCTTGGCTGTGCTAATTGTCACCACAAGAAACTCAGGATAGCAATTTCTATATTTTATTAAGGGGTTAAATACAATTGCCCAAATACCAATCCCCTAAATCTGGTGTTCCAGCTTTGGCTAGACAAGTATAATACTGTCTGCTGTCTGGCAAAGGATAGATTATTTTCTGTGGTGAAATTCAATTGCCAAAATAGCAATACCATAAATCAGTGGTTTCAGCTGTGGCTGGCAAAATATAATAGTGTCCGCCAAAACATATATTTTGTTCTGGGGTGTAATTCACTTGCCAAAATAGCAATACACTGAATCTGGTGTCCCAGCTGTTGCAGGCCAGGATTCATAGTGTCCGCAAAAACATATATTTTGTTCTGGGGTGAAATTCAATTGCCAAAATAGCAATACCCTGAATCTGTTGTCCCAGCTGTTGCAGGCCAAGTGTAAATCTGTCCATAAACGGATACCTTTCATCCAGGGCCTAAATACTAGCCCTAAAAGAGATATTCGCCTAAATCAGTGGTTACTGCTGTGCCTAGATTAGTGTAATACGCTACATAAACAAATAGGCAGATAGTGTTAGGTGTCTGTAAAAATGGCCTGAATTTGAAATCAATACATTGGGCCAAATATTTTTTTCCTTATTGTGGTGCTTGGTGAACGGTAACAATGAGGAAAACATCTAGTAAGGGACACGGACGCGGTTGTGGTGGTGTTAGTGTACCCTCTGGTGCTGGGAGAGGACGTGGCCATTCTGCCACAGCCACACGTCCTAGTAAACCAATTACCTCAGGTTCCAGTACCCGCCAGAATTTACAGCGATATTTGGTGGGGCCCAATGCCGTTCTAAGGATGGTAAGGCCTGAGCAGGTACAGGCGCTAGTCAATTGGGTGGCCGACAGTGGATCAAGCATGTTCACAACATTATCTCCCACCCAGTCTTCTGCTGAAAGCGCACAGGTGGCGCCTGAAAACCAAGCCCATCAGTCTGTCACATCACCCCCATGCATATCAGGGAAACTGTCTGAGCCTTAAGTTATGCAGCAGTCTCTTATGCTGTTTGAAGACTCTGCTGGCAAGGTTTCCCAAGGGAATCCACCTAGCCCTTCCCCAGTGGTGGAAGACATAGAATGCAGTGACGCACAACCACTGATGTTTCCTGATGATGAGGACATGAGAATACCACCTCATCAGAGATTGCACGTGTCTGATGATGACGAAACACAGGTGCCAACTGCTGCGTCTTTCTGCAGTGTACAGACCGAACAGGAGGTCAGGGAGGAAGACTGTGTGGAAGACGATGCAGGGGACGATGAGGTCCTAGACCCCACATGGAATGAAGGTCGTGCCACTGACTTTCATAGTTCAGAGGAAGAGGCAGTGGTGAGACCGAGCCAACAGCGTAGCAAAAGAGGGAGCAGGGGTCAAAAGCAGATCAGCCGCCGCCAAGAGAGTTCGCCTGCTACTGGCCACCGCCACCAGGGACCGAGCACCCCAAAGGCAGCTTTAAGGAGTTCCCTGGCATGGCACTTCTTTAAACAATGTGCTGACGACAAGACGCGAGTGGTTTGCACGCTGTGCCATCAGATCCTGAAGCGAGGCATTAACGTTCTGAACCTTAGCACAACCTGCATGACTAGGCATCTACATGTAAAGCATGAACTGCAGTGGAGTAAACACCTGGCTCCCCCTGCTCTCTTTCTGCTGCAGCCTCGGCCTCTTCCTCCGCCTCGGGAGGAACGTTGGCACCTGCCGCCCACTAAACAGAGGATGTGCCACCGACACCACCACCTGCGTCAACAAGCATCTCCACCATGTCACACGGCAGCGTTCAGCTCTCCATCTCACAAACCTTGGAGAGAAAGCGTAAATTCCCACCTAGCCACCCTCGAGCCCTGGGCCTGAATGCCAGAATTTCTAAACTACTGGCCTTTGAAAGGCTGTCATTCAGACTGGTGGACACAGACAGCTTCAAACAGCTGATGTCCATGGCTGTCCCACATTATGTTGTTCCCAGCCGCCACTACTTCTCCAAGACAGCCGTGCCTTCCCTGCACAACCAAGTATCCGATAAAATCAAGTGTGCACTGCGCAACGCCATCTGTGGCAAGGTCCACCTTACCACAGATACGTGGACCAGTAAGCACGGCCAGGGACACTATATCTCCCTAACTGCACACTGGGTAAATGTAGTGGCGGCTGGGCCGCAGGCGGAGAGTTCCTTGGCACACGTCCTTCCGCCGCAAAGGATCGCAGGGCATCATTCTTTGCCTCCTGTAGCCTCCTCCTCCTACTCAGCTTCCTCCTCCTCTGCTTCCACCAGCTCATCCAGTCAGCCACACAACTTCACCACCAACTTCAGCACAGCCCGGGGTAAACGTCAGCAGGCCATTCTGAAACTCATATGTTTGGGGGACAGGCCCCACACCGCGCAGGAGTTGTGGCGGGGTATTGAACAACAGACCGACCAGTGGTTGCTGCCGGTGGGCCTCAAGCCCGGCCTGGTGGTGTGCGATAATGGGCGAAATCTCGTCGCAGCTTTGGGACTAGCCGGTTTGACGCACATCACTTGCCTGGCGCATGTGCTGAATTTGGTGGTGCAGAAGTTCATTCACAACTACCCCGACATGTCAGAGCTGCTGCATAAAGTGAGGGCCGTCTGTGCGCGCTTCCGACGTTCACATCCTGCTGCTGCTCGCCTGTCTGCGCTACAGCGGAACTTCGGCCTTCCCGCTCACCGTGGAACTCCACCTTGCACATGCTGGAGAGACTGTGCGAGCAGCAGCAGGCCATAGTGGAGTTTCAGCTGCAGCACGCACGGCGTCAGTCGCACTGCGGAACAGCACCACTTCACCACCAATGATTGGGCCTCCATGCGAAACCTGTGTGCCCTGTTGCACTGCTTCGAGTACTCCACCAACATGGCCAGTGGCGATGACACCGTTATCAGCGTTACAATACCACTTCTATGTCTCCTTGAGAAAACGCTTAGGGCGATGATGGAAGAGGAGGTGGCCCAGGAGGAGGAGGAGGAGGAGGATAAGGGGTCATGTTTAGCACTTTCATGCCAGTCTGTTAGAAGTGGCTCAGAGGGAGTTTTTTTGCAACAGCAGAGGCCAGGGTACAAATGTGGCCAGCCAGGGCCCACTACTGGAGGACGAGGAGGATGAGGAGGAGGTGGAGGAGGATGAAGATGAAGCAGGTTCACAGCGGGGTGGCACCCGACACAGTTCAGACCCATCACTGGTGCGTGGCTGGGGGGATACGGAGGACGATGATGATACGCCTCCCACAGATGACAGCTTGTCCTTACCTCTGGGGAGCCTGGCACACATGAGCGACTACATGCTGCAGTGCCTGTGCAACGACAGCAGAGTTGCGCACATTTTAACGTGTGCGGACTTCTGGGTTGCCACCCTGCTGGATCCCCGGTACAGAGACAATGTGCCCACCTTACTTCCTGCACTGGAGCGTGATAGGAAGATGCGCGAGTACAAGCGCACGCTGGTAGACGCGCTCCTAAGAGCATTCCCAAATGTCACAGGGGAACAGGTGAAAGCCCAAAGCGAAGGCAGAGGAGGAGCAAGAGGTCGCCAACGCAGCTGTGTCACGGCTAGCTCCTCTGAGGGCAGGGTTAGCATGGCAGAAATGTGGAAAAGTTTTGTCTCCACGCCACAGCTAACTGCACCACCACCTGATACGAAACGTGTTAGCAGGAGGCAGCATTTCACTAACATGGTTGAACAGTACGTCTGCACATCCCTCCACGTACTGACTGATGGTTCGGCCCCATTCAACTTCTGGGTCTCGAAATTGTCCACGTGGCCAGAGTTAGCATTTTATGCCTTGGAGGTGCTGGTCTGCCCGGCGGCCAGCATTTTGTCTGAATGTGTATTCAGCACGGCAGGGGGCGTCATTACTGACAAACGCAGCCGCCTGTCCACAGCCAACGTGGACAAGCTGACGTTCATAAAAATGAACCAGGCATGGATCCCACAGGACCTGTGCCTCCCTTGTGCAGAATAGACATTTATAACTGCCTCCCCCTCAACCATGTATTCTTGTAATCCGGGGCACTTCTTTATTGAATCCTCATTTTTTTAACTTTACCATGATCTTGTGGTGCAACCCAAAGTTGAATGAACCTCTCCTCTGTCTGGGTGGTGGGGCCGAAATAACTGAGAGTGGCCTTCTCCGGTGGTGGTTGATATGACGAATAATTCCTTGCTGTGGGACCTCTCTCTTCTGTGTGGGTGCTGGGCCGAAATAACTGAGAGTGCCCTTCTCCGGTGGTGGTTGATATGACGCATGATTCCTTGCTGTGGGAACTCTCTCCTCTGACTGGGTGCTGGGGCCTAAGTAACTGAAAGTGGCCTTCTCCAGTGGTGGGTGATATGACGCCTTATTCCTTGCTGTGGGACCTCTGTCCTCTGTCTGGGTGCTGGGCCTAAATAACTGAAAGTGGCCTTCTCCAGTGGTGGGTGATATGACGCCTTATTCCTTGCTGTGGGACCTCTCTCCTCTGTCTGGGTGCTGGGCCGAAATAACTGAAAGTGGCCTTCTCCAGTGGTGGTTGATATGACGCATGATTCCTTGCTGTGGGACCTCTCTCTTCTGTCTGGGTGCTGGGCCGAAATAACTGAGAGTGGCCCTCTCCGGTGGTTGTTGATATGATGCATCATTGCTTGCTGTGGGACCTCTCTCCTCTGTCTGGGTGCTGGGCCGAAATAACTGAAAGTGGCCTTCTCCGGTGGTGGGTGATATGACGCATGATTCCTTGCTGTGGGACCTCTCTCCTCTGTCTGGGTGCTGGGCCGAAATAACTGAGAGTGGCCTTCTCTGGTGGTGGGTGATATGACGCATGATTCCTTGCTGTGGAACCTGTATCCTCGGTCTGGGTGCTGAGCCGAAATAACTGAAAGTGGCCTTCTCCAGTGGTGGGTGATATGACGCATGATTCCTTGCTGTGGAACCTGTATCCTCGGTCTGGGTGCTGGGCCGAAATAACTGAAAGTGGCCTTCTCCAGTGGTGGGTGATATGACGCATGATTCCTTGCTGTGGGACCTGTATCCTCGGTCTGGGTGCTGGGCCGAAATAACTGAAAGTGGCCTTCTCCAGGGGTGGGTGATATCACGCATGATTCCTTGCTGTGGGACCTGTATCCTCGGTCTGGGTGCTGGGCCGAAATAACTGAAAGTGGCCTTCTCCAGTGGTGGGTGATATGACGCATGATTCCTTGCTGTGGGACCTGTATCCTTGGTCTGGGTGCTGGGCCGAAATAACTGAAAGTGGCCTTCTCCAGTGGTGGGTGATATGACGCATGATTCCTTGCTGTGGGACCTCTCTCTCTGTCTGGGTGCTGGTCCGAAATAACTGAAAGTGGCCTTCTCCAGTGGTGGGTGATATGATCCCTTATTCCTTGCTGTGGGACTTCTCTCCTCTGTCTGGGTGCTGGGGCCGAAATAACTGAAAGTGGCCTTCTCCAGTGTTGAGTGATATGACGCATGATTCCTTGCAGTGGGACCTCTCTCCAATTGATATTTGTTCAATTTTATTCATTTTATTTTAATTCATTTCCCTATCCACATTTGTTTGCAGGGGATTTACCTACATGTTGCTGCCTTTGGCAGCCCTCTAGCCTATTTATAACCCTTCAAAAGCTGCTTAACCAAAAAACAATCATTAAGACCTTTAACACCAAATAATCTCAGAAAAAATGATACCCCCGCTAAAACTTTACAAACCGTATTATATGTCAAATTCTCTTCCACCAATCCCAAGCAAAAAGCCATCGCTACCGAATCCGAAACCTCCAAAGGAGACAAAGACATGTTACCCATAAATTGCTCCCACCGTTGCCAGGACGACAGATAACTCCTCCAAGTGGTCCCTGCCACCGAACGTCTCAACAGATCCAATGCTACTGCCAAATCAACCCCCATAGGTGCTCCGGATACGGTCTCCCGCAAACATCTGCTGATGGAACCAAGCTGAAGAACCGCTGCATCTGTAAATGGGATAACGCATCAACAATGTCATTATTAACACCCGGAATATGCACAGCTTTAATCCAAATGTTCAAACGTAAACACACAAGGACTAAGTGTCTTATCAACTTTACCACTCACAAACTCTTAGAAGACAAACAATTTATCGCAAATAATACACCCTTATTATCAGTATGCAACCTAATCCTTTTATTCCTAAAGAAATCCCCCCACAAAACTAACGCTACCACAACTGGGAACAATTCCAATAAAACCATATTCTTTAATACTCCATTCTTAACCCAAAAATCATGCCAACTCTCTGCACATCAATGCCCATCTCAGAACGCCCCAAACCCCACACTACCCGCTGCGTCAGTAAATAAGCTTAGTGATGAGCGGCAGGTGCCATATTCGATTTCGACGAAATTCGCGAATATTCGAATGAATATTCGTTTCATATTCGTCGAAATCGAATATTCGTCATTTTTTCTAGTTATCGCGATTAACATGCGATTTAAATAATCGCATATTGCGATTTGTACTTAAGGCTACTTTCCTATTGGTTTCATATCTAGAATTAGCGAGGATGACGAATATGAGGAATGTATTCGTCTATTCCTCAAAACGAAGATAACGAAGTATTCTACATCTTCGCTTTAGCTACCTATTCGTCAACTTCGCTAATTCTAGCAATCAAATAGGAAGGTTGACTATAGAGACAGTTGTAGTTAAATTCGCTATGCGATTTTTTTTTTTTAATAAATAGAATACTTATAATAATTTTATCAAGTAATATAATTATTGTATTAAAAAAAATCGCATAGCTGAATTTAACACAGCTGTCTCTATAGTCAGTCAACCTTCCTATTTGATTGCTAGAATTAGCTAAGTTGACGAATAGGTAGCTAAAACGAAGATGGAGAATACTGCTATCTTCGTTTTGAGGAATATGACGAATACATTCGTCATATTCGCTATTCGCTAATTCTACCAAGCCAACCATAACTTCTGTGCTCATGGAGCGTCCCCATCACCATGGGAACGTCTCCATATACTAAAATGTACTGTCGGATTTGAGGAATTACGTTGAAATCGCAATGCGATTAATTCAAGTTATATTAATCGCATTGCGATTTCAACTTAGAGCTGGGTTTATAATGGGTCAGCTTGCTAGAATTAACGAGTTAACGAATATGGAATATAGCAGCAGTGTTAAGTTGAAATCGCAATGCGATTAATTTAACTTAAAGTATTCGCATTGCGATTTCAACTTAGCACTGCTAGTGCATAGCTATATATTCCATATTCGTTAATTCTAGCCTATGTAAGATAGCAGTGCTAAGTTGTAATCGCAATGCGATTAATATAACTTGAATTAATCGCATTGCGATTTCAACGTAATTCCTCAAATCCGACAGTACATTTTAGTATATGGAGATTCTCCCATGGATGGGGACGCTCCACATGAGCACGGAAGTCGGCAGAAGCGGCAACGGGCACTGACTAGAGCAGCCAGGAAGCCAGGAATCCTCAGGACAGGTAAGAACTACTTTTGGGAAGTAGGAAAGAAAAAAATATAACTAAAAAAAAAAAAAAACGAATATTCGAAATAGCGAATTTATAGCGCTATATTCGAAATATTCGCGAATTAGCGAAGTACCGATATTCGCTAAAAAAATTCGCTTTTCGAATATTCGCGCTCAACACTAAATAAGCTAAGCTGAGGCGCATCCACAAACTCTTCCTGCCACATTGACCTCCCATTAAAACCTCTGAGAAAATCCAGCCACACTACAAAATCATCCTTAACCTCCCTATTCAAATCTACATGAAAACTCAGATTTTTTTACACCAGCAATGACAACTGCCTGCAAAAAATGCGACCCATAGGCATTACCCTACAACAGAAATTCAATAACCCTTACAACGACTGAATCTCCTTAACAGTAGCTGAACGACGAACCAAAAACCCCTGAATCAACCCAATCGCCTTCTGAATTTTTTCCCCTGGCAACCTAACCTCCCCTAACTCTGTATCAATAACAATACCCAAATATTCAATACAAGTTTTTTCAGCAGCTAAGGGGACGCCAAAATCAGCACAAACTGAACAAAAACCTTCCAACACATCAAAACAAGCTGATTCCCCTGCTGGTCCCACAAAAAGGAAATTGTCTAGGTAGTGCACTTAACCACCCTTCATCACACGCGCAGACACTACCCACTCCAGAAATGATGAAAAATCCTCAAAATAAAAACAAGAAATTAAACACCCCATAGGGAGACACTTCTCAAAATAATATCCACCATTAAAATGAAACCCCAGCGAATTGAAAGCAGTTGGATGTATTGGCAACAGGCGAAACGCAGATTTTATATCCGCCTTTGCCAACAGCGCTCCAACCCCAAAAGACTTCACCAAAGAAACTGCCGTGTCAAATGTAGAATAACACACTCTAGTCAGGGAACTGTCAATTTCATCATTCAACAAATTCCCAAATGGATAAGACAAGTGATGAATTATCCGGAAGGAATTAGGCTCCCTCTTAGGAACCACCCCAAGAGGAGATAAACGAAAATTCTCAAAAGGTGCTTCCCCAAAAGGACCCCCAATCCTACCCGCAGCAATTTTGGCTTTCAACTTAGCGTCAACTACCTGTGGACATTGGCGCACAGACGGCAAATTCTGTACCCTTAAACATCCACTCCCTGAGAAAGCTGGCAAAACAAAACCATCTCTAAAACCGGCAACCAACATCTCAGCTATCTGCCTGTTTTGAAACTTGTCGAGCCATGGCAACATTCTCTCCAACTTTACTGGAGTCAACGCTTTTAAGCAGAAACTCCTTTGCTGTTGGTTGTGACGGTAAATTCGCTTTCTTAAAACATCTTGACATCGGGTGACCTGCCCCACAAAAAGCACATTCATGCTTATACTTGCATGTAGCAGGCCACTTGCACTGCGACTCATTAAATGAAAAACACAACCCACGCTTCATCAGCCCAGTGGAGGTATTCACTTTGGGATTCACCACCGGCGGCTTCTGCGGCACTAACAAGTTCAGCCACAAACCCACGTCTTTAGTCCCCCAACGCAGCTGGGGATAAACCGCCATCTTCTGCCTGAAACTTTCATCATAATGGTACCATCCTAGGCCACCAAAACTTTTATATGCTTCCAACACTATATCCACATGTTGAAACAAACCAGAACATTTCTCTGGCTGTTTCTCGCCCAAAACGCTGGCGAAAATACAGAAAGCCTGAAGCCAATTATGAAAGGACCTTGGGATGGGACGTCTCCTCTCCTCTCCAGACTTATCTTCTTTACGCTCCATTTTATAAACAAAATCCCTAGACGCAGGAAGAAGAGACAAAATATCTACAAACTCACCACTCCATATCTTCTCCCTAACCGCAGCTGACAGATGAAAACCCAACGGAGAAATAGCACACTGCAAAACTTCCTTAAAACAGCTCTCAGCTATACCCTTAGATTTAGATAGCACAGGCATAGCCAAAGGTTCAATCACACTGTCCCCATCCCCGGCCCCCAAACCATCAGCTGCAAGCCAAGCAGAGGATACATT
The DNA here is from genome assembly GCA_033119425.1 of Bufotes viridis. Classification (NCBI taxonomy): domain Eukaryota; kingdom Metazoa; phylum Chordata; class Amphibia; order Anura; family Bufonidae; genus Bufotes; species Bufotes viridis. Next base: position 318,554,063 of record CM065590.1, read on the forward strand.
ATTAACTAACTGCTCACTAGCTGACACTTGAGGGGGAGGGAGGGGGGGGGGAAGCAAGGAGGGTCGAGAAGCCAACCCCTCCAATGAAGACTGAACCTTAGACAGAGATGAAATAACAGGAGCCAGTTGCCCAGCTGACCACTCACCCGATATCCTGCTTGATCCAGGCAGGGAAGCTGCAGCACCCAGCTCTCCAATCCCTGATGATCCTGCAGCCGGTCCAGCAAGGCCATCCGCCAAATGTCCAGCCACCGCAGAAACTCCAGGCCCTCAGGGGGGAGTTAGAAGCTGGAGCACCATTCCTTTCCGGTGCTCCCGAAGACTGTCGCACTCTTGCTCCCCGCCGAAATCCTGCACCCGCGAGACTTCGGCCTCCTATGCTCAGAAGGAGAAGGGGAGAAACGTCGCTTGGCTCTTTGGCTTCTCCTCTCGCGAGGCTCCTGCTCCACCGCAACGCCGTCTTCTTCTTGCAGGTCCGCCGCCACTGCCGAATCTTCCGCTTCCACGGAGAAACCACCAACGCCATCTTGGGAGACATCAGCAACCGGAGGGCAAGAAGAAACCGCCGGCAGCACCCCAGATGAATTCTGGATCCTCAGCAGACACTCGCTGATCCATGAAGGGGCATCTTCCTCAGCAGCACGACACGCCAGTTCTTCCAGAAGGGCTTCCATCATACCGGGGTTCACGAAGTCTTCCAGTTGTCAGGTATGGGTCCAGACAAAAGGCACCGCAGATCGCGGATCCAGGCTTTTATCCCCGACACTACAGCCCGCCCAGCCAATCAAAATACTCACCGGGATCCCGCCAAACTTGCCAGGACCCTGGTGATCCCATAGGCTGCTAACCAACCAATCAGAGAAGGATCACTAGGCAAATCCAGTCTGCCCAGTGATCCTACCAAAACAGCGGGAAGCCCTTCCCGCCAAAAACCTCCTCCTCATCCTATACCAGACCAAAGGGTCAGCCTGAGGTCAACCTGGCTAATGCCAGTAATGCCATGCACCCCCCTCCTAAATGTCCGGGGGGTAATTCATTCTGGTGGTGGCAACAGCATTCGTTGATTGGCGTGCTGTCTGGCTGACCCCGGGTGCCGATACATGCTGTATGACTGTGCCACTAGCTCCTTGCGACGACCTCCCCCTGCTTCCAACTCGTCTCCTCCTCCTCTCTGTTTCCACATCTGAAATTTCCCCTTGTTCTTCTTCTCTTCGAGCAGGCACCCACGTGACATTCACGGACACATCGTCATCATCAACCGCTTCACTTGTATTTGACACCTCAGAAAAGGAAGCAGCAGCGGGTACAACATCAACATCATCACACCGTACGTTCATGTGTGTAATTCTGCCTGACTGAGACATATCCCTGTTATCTACATCCTCTGGCAATAATGGTTATGCATCACTCATTTCTTCCAACTGATGTGTAAATAACTCCTCTGACAGATCAAGTGAAGCAGCTGTGCTAGTGTTGGTGGTGGCGGTGGGCGGGAGCGTGGTAACTTGAGAGGTGCACGAAGCTGAGCTGGAGGAGGATGGTGCATCAAGGTTCTGAGCGGAAGCTGTAGAAGATTGGGTGTCCTGTGTTAGCCAGTCAACTATGTCCTCAGAACTTTTCGAGTTCAGGGTACGTGGCCTCTGAACACTGGGAATCACAGCAACACAACCACGACAGCCCCTGCAGGGTGGCCTGCCTCTGCCTGTCATTTTTTTTTGATTAGTTTAGTTGTACTATGCGTGCAAGCTACTGTGACACCAGATATGAGTGGCACTGTGCACTGACAAAAGTTGGCAGAGTAGACGCTGTAGGCCTGACACACACTGACACACCCGCTTGCAGACAACTAACTGCTATTCAATCTATTACAGTCATAATTGTTGTTGTTTTTTTAAATGTAATCTACTGTGAAACCAGATATGAGTTGCGCTGGTGACACTATGCACTTTCAGGGCCTGAAACACACACGCGTGCAGGCAACTGACTGCAGTTATATTACAGTTAAAAGTGTTGTTTTTTTAAATGTAATCTACTGTGACACAAGATATGAGTTGCACTGGTGACACTGTGCACTTGCAGGGCCTGAAACACACACGCGTGCAGGCAACTGACTGCTATTATATTACAGTCAAAAAAGTTCTGTTTCTTTTTAAATGCAATCTACTGTGACACTAGATATGAGTGGTGGCACTGGGCAAGTGGGCACAGTATGCGCTGTGAGCCTGACACACATGCTGGCAGGCAACTGCAATTAGATTACACAGGAAAAAAATAAAAAAAAAGCAGACTGATGTACTAGCCCTAAAAAGGGCTTTTTGGGGTGCTGTCAGGACTCTGTCCTTACAGCAGAGATCAGATGGGTCTTTCAGGACTGGAGTGGACACTCAATACACTAGCCTAGCTATCGATTTCCCTATTAAATCAGCAGCAGCTACACTGTCCCTCCTTTCACTAAGACTGCAGCTTCCGAATTAATCTAAAATGGATGCTGTCCAGGAAATGGGAGGGTCTGGGAGGGAGGGTATAATGCTGATTGGCTGGAATGTATCTGCTGACTGTGAGGTACAGGGTCAAAGTTTACTCAATGATGACGAATAGGGGGCGGACCTAACATCGCATATGTTCGCCCGCCGCGGCGAACGCGCACAAGCTATGTTCGCCGTGAACTGTCCGTCGGCGAATAGTTCAGGACATCTTATTTGCGAATTCAACCTAGAGCTGGGTTTCTAATGGTTATATTGCTAGAATATAACGAAGATTGAGAATATAGTGCTATATTCTCAATCTTCATTATATCATTCTAGCAATACAACCATTAGGAACCCAGCTCTAAGTTGAATTCGTGTAAGAGATGTCAAAAATAGGCACCCCATAAAAATAAACTAATATCTATATAATTTCTAGCTTCAACAATCCACAAGTATGACAGTATTAAATTCATGACATTGCTATTAACCACCAGTAGATGGCAGCAGAGAGAAAGCTTGAATAGCAGAGCTACAAACAGCAGAGGGGAATTAAATAATGCAGATCTTGGTTTATGGGGGGACAGGATTTACTGCTACATTTCCTGTATCCCCATACTGAAGGTCATGTGTTTGTTCCTTCCCGGTAAGGGAACACAAATTCAGAAACATAAATAGGCTAAAATGATGTAAAACACATTCCTATAATCAGCTAAGGCTACTGGTGATGCAGTGTGAGTACATAAAACCATGCACAAGTGTTAGTGAAGCGCAATGAGGTGTCACATGGTACTAATATGTAGTGACTATAATTACTATAGAAGCTGATGTCACTCTATGATATTATACTGCACTATTGGTTGACTGTGATGCAGATTAAATAATCAGAGAGCAGCTCTCATGTTAATGGTTTAATATTTCTTATAGGAAAGTTATACCTGTTATTGAGAATGTATTATTGAATATAGAGATGTATATATATCCATAAGGATCTAAAAAATCCCCCCGGACGCCCTATAGTATCCGGGAGGGGCTCAATGTTTTGTAACATCGCAGTATTTCTAGATAGGATGTTAAGAGAATATGCAACCAATGCCAAATCATATGTAAGGGATACTTCAGATTTTTTACAGAAAATTAAAGAAATTCAAGTTCCTGAAGGGGCTCTGCTGGCATCTTTTGATGTCAGCAGTCTATACACCTCTATAGACCACACACGAGGTCTTGGTGCTGTTGAAAAATGTTTACTCAACAGCAACTTTTCTCCAGAATGTAAACAACTGTTGATCGAGTTGCTTCAGTTTATACTGACACGGAATTATTTTCTATTTAGAGATGACTGGTATGTGCAGTTGCGTGGAACTGCGATGGGGTCCAACGTGGCGCCCACCTACGCTAATATCTATATAACATACCTGGAAGACACGTTTGTGTACAGGAGCCACCACTTTAGCCATGTGCTGGGGTGGTGGCGTTATATAGATGACATCTATTTGGTGTGGGTGGGTGCCGCGTTGGACCTTCAGGCATTCCACGCATCTATAAATGAGATAGACCCTACTGTTAAATTTACCTTGGTATATTCACCTGAAAGAATACAATTTCTCGACACTGAGGTGTCGATTAGAGAGGGTCACTTAGTTACAGATCTCTATACCAAAAAGACAGATAAAAACACGTTATTAAGGTATGAGAGCAATCACCCTCCTTCAATGGTGAGATCCCTACCCTATAGTCAGCTAGTGAGGGTGGATAGGATTGTTGAGGATCCTGAGGTGAAGAGACAGAGATTTGAGCAGATGGGAGCAAAGTTCCATACAAGGGGGTACCCGAGAGGATTGATTGAGAACAGCATCCAAAAAGTCTGCAACAAAAATAATAATGAGGGAGATAAATCTAAGACAAAAATAAACAGAGTCCCATTCATTTCAGAGTATAACAATGATAGCCACTGTATAGCTAAAGTAATTAGGAAACACTGGGGTATTCTGTCATCTGGCTTTCCCCAGATACAAGAATTTCAATCACCCCCACTGTTTTCCTATCGAAGAAGCCGGAATTTAGGCGATAGAGTAGTTAAGTCAGACATTGGACCATCCAAAACAAGGGTGAGAGGCTTTTTTGGCATCCAAAAAACTGGGTGCTACCCATGTCACAATTGTGTGAATTGCACACTAATGATGAAAGGTGATGTCTTTTTTAATCCTGCCACAGGGAGGGAGGTCAAAATTAGATCCTATTTAACATGTGATTCAGCATATGTGGTGTATACCCTCACATGCCCTTGTGGCCTTTGGTATGTGGGGGAGACAACCTGGGATGCTAAAACTAGAATCAATCAACATCGATATTCCATTAGGAAACAGAAGATGAACCTCCCTGTCTCCAGACATTTTAAAGAAGCAGGCCACTCAGAGAGAGATCTAAAGTTTAGAGTCATAGACCACATCCCATTGACACGCAGAGGGGGAGATAGAGTTAAATTACTTAAAAAGAAAGAATTATACTGGATATACACACTGGGGACCCTGAAACCCAGGGGACTCAATGGGGATTTCCGAGTGACATAGGATGTGTTTCGTGAGGTGCCCCCGGGGTTTTCTTCTTGTCCCCATCCTTCCTGGGATGGGATTAACAAATGATGTGTTCAGGTTATGTTAACATATATATTAAAAATTTTATGTATGTGATATATTTAATTATGATATATTTAATTATGATATATTCTGATCTTTTTAGATATTCAAGCAACGAACACTCTCACGAAAGGAATATTATCAACAGGACCGGTTATTTGATAATTTGATTACTATTAATTTAAACAGCCCATAGTATGGACACCAGGTTTTTTTGTAAAAAATTTTTTCCTATATTTATTATGACATACTCCGGTATGCGTGAGATGTATGATAGATTTTATCCCTGTGGTGGGAGACTGACAGGAGGAGGTGTGACATGGTGACTATAATAAGTTCATCATGAACCACTGACTGACAGTTTATCCCAACAGGGTGTATAATTTGTTTGAATTTGCTACTCAATAAGGGATTGGGGTGTTGTGGCGAGTCCAGGTAACAGGACGGACCCATCACCTGAGTCTACCGATAATGAGAGCGGATAATAATAAGTGACCCTTTTTTTTTTAAAAGGTGTCACTGGGGTACCTCTGGTTTTCCAGATGGACCCGGAGTCCCTTTAATCAACACTAGGGACACTGCGTGTTTGTTATGTGTTTATGGAAACGGAGTACATACACCTGATATGCGCAATGGCATTATGATGCTGGGGACACCATCTTGACTGTGGTCAGTGCCTGATGTATGACCATCGCGAGAGGTGACTGATCCACGCAGGTGCACGATTTACCTGGAGTCCGTAGATTGCTTTTTTGTTATGGGCATAAGAGTTGATTATACTCCCGCATTCGAGAGATCGCGAGATCGGCAAATCCCGCGCATGCGGGATTGACAGAGATAGACGCCGTCCGGAATCCTGTGATAATTCCGATAATAGTGAGACTGTTCTTTCATGTTTTTAATGAATTTATCAATTACCTTTTTTGCACCTGTGGGATTATTGGATAATTTGTCACTTATTACCAATACTGTGCAAGACACTGATGATAGATATAAAGTTTATATGATTTCACATAATGAACTTCCGATTGAGCACTATTAGCACTTTATATGCACAATTTGCACTTTATTAGAATGTTGTTTTGTATTTTATATGATAATCATGCAGATATCACTAATTAACTGATAATCATGTGACTGAGCTATAAATGATTCACTGAGCACTAAGTTTGACATGGCTTGAGAAAGATTGTAATGAACAATTGAAACGTTGCTGCACTGGGCTGAATAAATACCTGTTCGTTTGAAGAGTGGAGTGCTGCTGTGCTTTTTTGAACTACTACATTGAGGACTTAGTTGCTGGTCACTGGCGAGCTTTGCACCCACAATTTTAAAGTGTGCTGCTTTTCACTTTCTTTAGATGTATATTAATATATAAGGACAGGATTTACTGCTACATTTCCTGTATCCCCATACTGAAGGTCATGTGTTTGTTCCTTCCAGAACATGTTCAATAAAATCACTTCTGTCTTCACCCAGCCCGCTCCCTTCGCACATTGGAATTGGAGAGCCTGCAGGATGAAATCAGTGGTCACCTAATCCACTTGCCAGTGCGTGATCTCATCGAAATTTGCCAATTCATCAAAGCCCCTGAAGCCAGCATGGCGAAAGGAAAAACTGGCACCATTTTATGTGGATCATTAACCACATCAGCCCCCCTAGCTTAAACACCCATAATGACCAGGCCCTTTTTTACAATTCTGCACTACACTACTTTCAACGTTTATTTCTCCGTCATACAACTTACCACCCAAATGAATTTTACCTCCTTTTTTTCTCACTAATAGAACTTTCATTTGGTGCTATTTCATTGCTGCTGACAATTTTTACTTTTTTTGCTATTAATCAAAAATTACCAACATTTTTGAAAAAATATGACATTTTTCACATTCTGTTGTAAAATTTTTCAAAAAAAAACTACATTTCTATATACATTTTTCTCTAAATGTATTGTTCTACATGTCTTTGATTTAAAAAAAATCCAATAGGTGTATATTTATTGGTTTGGGTAAAAGTTATAGCGTTTACAAACTATGGTGCAAAAAAGTGAATTTCCGCATTTTGAAGCAGCTCTGACTTTCTGAGCACCTGTCATGTTCCTTGAGGTGCTAGAATGCCAGGATAGTATAAATACCCCCCAAATGACACAATTTTAGAAAGAAGACATCCCAAAGTAATCGCGGAGGGGCATGGTGAGTTCATGTATCATTTGATTTTTTTTCACAAGTTAGCGGAAAATTGCACTTTCTGAGGAAAAAATAAATAATAATAAAGTTTCCATTTCTGCTAACTTCTGGCAAAAATAAATAAAATCTCCCACGGACTCACTATGCCCCTCAGTGAATACCTTGGGGTGTCTACTTTCCGAAATGGGGTCATTTGTGGGGTGTGTTTACTGTTCTGGCATTTTGGGCGGGGCTAAATTGTGAGCAGCCCTGTTTTTGTCACAAGTTAGTGGAATATGAGACTTTGTAAAAAAAAAAAATCAATTTCCGCTAGCTAGTGCCAAAAAAAGACTTTTCTGTGAACTCGCCATGCCCCTCACGGTACACCTTGGGGTGTCTTCTTTCCAAAATGGGGTCACTTGTGGGGTATTTATACTGCCCTAGCATTTAAGGGGCCCTAAAGCATGAGAATTCAAATGCATAAAAATGCCCTATGAAATCCTACAGGTACTCATTGGAATTAGGGCCCCTTTGCGCATCTTGGCTGCAAAAAAGTGTCACACATGTGGTATCGCCGTACTCAGGAGAAGTAGGGCAATGTGTTTTGGGGTGTATTTTTACATATACCCATACTGTGTGTGAGAAATATCTCTGTAAATGACAACTTTTAAAAAAATATTATACAAAGTTGTCAATTTGCAGAGATATTTCTCTCACCCAGCATGGGTATATGTAAAAATACACCCCAAAACACATTTCCCTACTTCTCCTGAGTTCGGCGATACCACATGTGTGACACTTTTTTGCAGCCAAGATGCGCAAAGGGGCCCTAATTCCAATGAGTACCTTTTAGGAGGGCATTTTTACACATTTGGATTCCAAACTTCTTCTCACGCTTTAGGACCCCTAAAATGCCAGGGCAGTATAAATACCCCATATGTGACCCCATTTTGGAAAGAATACACCCCAAGGTATTCCGTGAGGGGCATGGCGAGTTCATAGAAGAATTTTTTTTTTTTACCACAAGTTAGCGGAAATGGATTTTTTTGTGTTTTTTCTCACAAAGTCTCCTTTTCCACTAACTTGTGACAAAAATTTCAATTTTTCATGAACTGAATATGCCCCTCAGCGAATACCTTGGGGTGTCTTCTTTCTAAAATGGGGTCATTTGTGGGGTGTTTGTACTGTTCTGGCATTTTGGGCGGGGCTAAATTGTGAGCAGCCCTGTTTTTGTCACAAGTTAGTGGAATATGAGACTTTGTAAAAAAAATAAATAAATCAATTTCCGCTAGCTAGTGCCAAAAAAAGACTTTTCTGTGAACTCGCCATGCCCCTCACGGTATACCTTTGGGTGTCTTCTTTCCAAAATGGGGTCACTTGTGGGGTATTTATACTGCCCTAGCATTTAAGGGGCCCTAAAGCATGAGAATTCAAATGCGTAAAAATGCCCTATGAAATCCTACAGGTACTCATTGGAATTAGGGCCCCTTTGCGCATCTTGGCTGCAAAAAAGTGTCACACATGTGGTATCGCCGTACTCAGGAGAAGTAGGGCAATGTGTTTTGGGGTGTATTTTTACATATACCCATGCTGTGTGTGAGAAATATCTCTGTAAATGACAACTTTTAAAAATATTATACAAAGTTGTCAATTTACAGAGATATTTCTCTCACCAGCTATGGGTATATGTAAAAATACACCCCAAACACATTCCCTACTTCTCCTGAGTTCGGCGATACCACATGTGTGCCACTTTTGCAGCCAAGATGCGCAAAGGGCCCTAATTCCAATGAGTACCTTTAGGAGGGCATTTTTACGCATTTGGATTCAAACTTCTTCTCACGCTTTAGGACCCCTAAAATGCCAGGGCAGTATAAATACCCCATATGTGACCCCATTTTGGAAAGAAGACACCCCAAGGTATTCCGTGAGGGGCATGGCGAGTTCATAGAAGAATTTTTTTTTTTTACCACAAGTTAGCGGAAATTGATTTTTTTGTGTTTTTTCTCACAAAGTCTCCTTTTCCACTAACTTGTGACAAAAATTTCAATTTTTCATGGACTGAATATGCCCCTCAGCGAATACCTTGGGGTGTCTTCTTTCTAAAATGGGGTCATTTGTGGGGTGTTTGTACTGTTCTGGCATTTTGGGCGGGGCTAAATTGTGAGCAGCCCTGTAAAGCCTAGAAATGCTTCTTGGACTTTACTCCCCTTTACGCACCTAGACTGCAAAAAAGTGTCACACATGTGGTATCGCCGTACTCAGGAGAAGTAGGGCAATGTGTTTTGGGGTGTATTTTTACATATACCCATGTTGGGTGAGAGATATATCTCTGTAAATTGACAACTTTGACAAAAAAGTTGCTGTTTACAGAGATATTTCTCACACAAACTATGAGTATATATAAAAATACACCCCAAAACACATTGGCATACTTCTCCTGAGTACGGTGATACCACATGTGTGCCACTTTTTGCAGCCAAGATGCGCAAAGGGGCCCTAATTCCAATGAGTACCTTTAGGATTTCACAGGGCATTTTTACGCATTTGGATTCTCATCCTTTAGGGCCCCTAAAATGCCAGGGCAGTATAAATACCCCGCATGTGACCCCATTTTGGAAAGAATACACCCCAAGGTATTCCGTGAGGGGCATGGCGAGTTCACAGAAATTATTTTTTTTGCACAAGTTAGCTGAAATTTATATATATATATATTCATTTTTTTTTTACAAAGTCTCATATTCCACTAACTTGTGACAAAAAAATAAAATTTTACAGGAACGCACCATACCCCTCACGGAATACCTTGGGGTGTCGTCTTTCTAAAATGGGGTCACATGTGAGGTGTTTGTACTGCCCTGGCATTTGAGGGTCTCCGCAATCATTACCTGTATGGCCAGCATTAGGAGTTTCTGCTATTCTCCTTATACTGAGCATACGGGTAATGAGATTTTTTTTTTTCGTTCAGCCTCTGGGCTGAAAAAATAAAATAAAATTAACGGGACAGATTTCTTCATTCGCATCGATCAATGTGGATGAAAAAATCTCTGCCAAAATCAGTGACTGCGGTGCGGTGGGCTGGTGGCTAACTACCTAACAAGTAGCTAACTAACTGGCAGTGATAAGGGACCCTTATGCCCCATTCACACGTCCGCGATTCTGTTTGCGGAGCGGAATTGCGGACCCATTCATTTCTATGGGGACAGACTTTGTCCCGCTTGGATCTGGAATTGCGGATCCTGTCATGTTACACATGCATGGTTTGATTTTTCATTATGTGTGTTCCTTCTGTCTTCCCCTAGCTTTGCTCTCTCTCTTGTCTCCTCCCTTTTTCTTCATTCTGGCTTCAACCCTCATCTCAGCTACATGCTCCTGTTAGCTGCTCAAAGCATGATTTTTTAACTTATCCATTTGTTCATCGGTGTATGATCTGCACAGTTTGGAATAAACTTATTCAGGATCTACAAGGTGTCGTTTGGATCGAGTCACTGTCAGCCAATTCACCTAAGACTGCAGTTATTGCCATCTCATCACAACTGTAAGTTCAGAGATCACATTGTAGTGCTTAGACTGGAGAGGCAGAACAGATCCGCACTTCCGGGTCTGCACTTCCGTTCTGCAAAAATATTGAACATATCCTATTCTTGCCCGCAATTGCGGACAAGAAAAGGCATTTTATATATAGTTCTGGCAATGTGCAGATCTGTAAAATGCGGAAAGCACATTGCCGGTGTCCGTGTTTTGTGGATCCGTGGTTCCGCGAAACACATATGGACGTCTGAATGGAGCCATACAGGGGGGTGATCAATGAAGGGGGGTGATCAGGGAGTCTATATGGGGTGATCAGGGGTTAATAAGTGACAGGGGGGGTGTAGTGTGGGGCTTGGTGCTACTTTACATAGCTGCCTGGTGAGCCTGGCACACATGAGTGACTACATGCTGCAGTGCCTGCGCAACGACAGCAGAGTTGCACACATTTTTAACGTGTGCGGACTACTGGGTTGCCACCCTGCTGGATCCCCGGTACAAAGACAATGAGCCCACCTTACTTCCTGCACTGGAGCGTGATAGGAAGATGCGCGAGTACAAGCGCACGCTGGTAGACGCGCTCCTGAGAGCATTCCCAAATGTCACAGGGGAATAGGTGGAAGCCCAAGGCGAAGGCAGAGGAGGAGCAAGAGGTCGCCAACGCAGCTGTGTCACGGCCAGCTCCTCTGAGGGCAGGGTTAGCATGGCAGAAATGTGGAAACGTTTTGTCTCCACGCCACAGCTAACTGCACCACACCCCTCCACGTACTGACTGATGGTTCGGCCCCATTCAACTTCTGGGTCTCGAAATTGTCCACGTGGCCAGAGTTAGCATTTTATGCCTTGGAGGTGCTGGCCTGCCCGGCGGCCAGCGTTTTGTCTGAACGTGTATTCAGCACGGCAGGGGGCGTCATTATGAACCAGGCATGGATCCCACAGGACCTGTCCCTCCCTTGTGCAGAATAGACATTTATAACTGCCTCCCCCTCAACCATGTATTCTTGTACTCCGGGGCACTTCTTTATTGAATCCTCATTTTTTTTAACTTTACCATGATCTTGCGGTGCAACCCAAAGTTGAATGAACCTCTCTTCTGTCTGGGTGCTGGGGCCGAAATAACTGAAAGTGGCCTTCTCCAGTGGTGGGTGATATGACGATGTATTCCTTGCTGTGGGACCTCTCTCCTCTGTCTGGGTGCTGGGGCCGAAATAACTGAAAGTGGCCTTCTCCAGTGGTGGGTGATATGATGCATGATTCCTTGCTGTGGGACCTCTCTCCTCTGTCTGGGTGCTGGGTCCGAAATAACTGAAAGTGGCCTTCTCCAGTAGTGGGTGATATGATGCATGATTCCTTGCTGTGGGACCTCTCTCCAATTGATATTGGATAATTTTTATTTATTTTATTTTATTTTAATTAATTTCCCTATCCACATTTGTTTGCCGGGGATTTACCTACATTTTGCTGCCTTTTGCAGCCCTCCCGAACCTGAACTTCCAGGTGTTCGCTCATCTCTACTAGGGGCCCCTAAAGCGTGAGAAGGAGTTTGGAATCCAAATGCCTAAAAATGTCCTGTGAAATCCAAAAGGTACTCATGGGATTTAGGGCCCCTTTGCGCATCTTAGCTGCAAAAAAGTGGCACACATGTTGTATTGCCGTACTCAGGAGAAGTAGGGCAATGTGTTTTGTGGTGTATTTTTACATATACCCATGTTGGGTGAGAGAAATATCTCTGTAAACTGACAACTTTATATACATTTTTTTTAAAAAGTTGTCATTTACAGAGATATTTCTCACATCCAGCATGGGTATATGTAAAAATACACCCCAAAACACATTGCCTCACTTCTCCTGAGTACGGCGACACCACATGAGTGCCACTTTTTTGCAGTCAAGATGCGCAAAGGTGCCCTAATTCCAATGAGTACCTTTTAGGATGGCATTTTTACTCATTTTTCTTCTCACGCTTTAGGGCCCCTGAAAGGCTAGGGCAGTAAAAATACCCCAAATCTGACCCCATTTTAGAAAAAAGACACCCCAAGGTATTCTGTGAGGGGCATGGCGAGTTCATAGAAGCTTTTTTTTTTTGGCACAAGTTAGCGAAATTTGATTTTTTTTGTTTTTTCTCTCAAAGTCTCCCTTTCCGCTAACTTGTGACAAAAAGTTCAATCTTTCATGGACTCAATATGCCCCTCAGCGAATACCTTGGGGTGTCTTCTTTCCAAAATGTGGTCACATTTGAGGTTTTTGTACTGCTCTGGCATTTGAGGGTCTCCGCAATCATTACCTGTATGGCCAGCATTAGGAGTTTCTGCTATTCTCCTTATATTGAGCATACAGGTAATGAGATTTTTTTTCCGTTCAGCCTCTGGGCTGAAAGAAATAATGAACGGTACAGATTTCCTCATTCGCATCGATCGATGTGGATGAAAAAATCTCTGCCAAAAAATATGCAAGAAAAAAAAGAGGGGCCTGGCGATTGCCAGGACATGGGGTTCCGCCCAAACATCCATACCCACTCAGCTCCTATGTCCTGGCAAACGTGATTTCTCCATTCACATCGATCAATCGATCGTTGTGGAGGAAGACATCTTTGCCAGATTTTTGATACAAAGTGTTTGCCAAAGCATATGAACTCCAACACCTCTCCTCAGCTCATATGCCTGGGCAAACGTACCTGTACTGCAGAGGAGAAATCACGTCTTGCAGCGCCGCATACACCGACTCCACGTGTCTTCTGACAGCAGCGCAATGCTTCTCTCAGAATGCACATCAGTGCTGCAGCGTTTTCGTCGGTTGGTCCGTTGGTCTACCTGGAAAATAAAGGGTGGTTAGGGGGAAAAAAAAAAGAAGAAGAAAAAACAGGCATCAGGCTCATAAACTTGAATGTTACAAACTTTATAAAAACTGAACATAAAACGTTTTTTATAAAACCTGAAAATCAAAACTTTTAAAACCTGAACTAACTCAAGATTTCTTTTTCTTGCTACCTGTTTACATTTTTTTCTTTTCACTCTTTATTTTCCTTGCAGAAACCTCTCTTCTCCCATAGGACAATGTGTAAAGTGTAAATCACACAGAGATGGTGCGAAGTACATTATGCACTTTATCCCAAGTGAAAGGAAACGTTTCTACCGTTTCACATTTTTGCAGTAGCACACCAGCACCTCTATGTGTTAGGGTCTCTCAAAACCTAGTATCCTGAGAGACCCTAGAGCCTGATTGTAAAAATTACCTGTGTCCTGCGGTCCCTACGTCCCTAAGTGTAACTGAGTGTGGTACTTCCGGAAACACTCCCCTAGGCATAGGGCAGGGTGGTCAGGACAGTTAGAACAGAAATAACGGGTGTCACGCCTTATTCCACGGGACGCCTGCTGTGGTTGGTCTTCCACCTCCTCAAAGCCACCTTCCTCCTCTGACTCCTCTTCTTCAGACTCCTCTCTCTGCGTTGCAGCAGGTCCAGGAATCGACGACGACAAGGCTGCTTCTGGTGGTGATGGTGACCGCAATTCTTCCTCTTCATGCTCATCTACGGCCTGATCCAGCACTCTTTGCAGGGCACGCTCCAGAAAAAACGCATATGGGATGAGGTCGATGATGTTGCCTTGGGTTTAACTGACCAGGTTTGCCCCCTCCGAAAAAGGATGCACGAGCTTACAGCCATTGTGCATGAGCGTTCAGTAACGCAGCCAAAAAATACCCAGCTCCGCAGAGGCTGTCCTCTTTTTAAAATTGAAAAAATCTGTTCTTACCAGTTTAATCTCTGTTTTGTCCCCTATCAGGGGCCGGTGTATGGAATAGATTTTAGGAACCAGGAGATGGAAAAAGATGGTTGGTTGGGCCTCTTCCTTCCAATTTAGGGCACTGCGCGTGTGCCATGCAATGTACTGTGCCACCCTATATGAGTGATGTGTTAAGTAGTACTATTACTATTAGTTTAATCCATGTTACGTCCCCTATCAGAGGACGTGTATCGAATAGATTTAAGGAACCGGGAGATGGAAAAAGATGATTGGTCGGTCCTCTTACTTCCAATATAGGGCACTGCGCGTGCGCCGCGCAATGTACTGTGCCACCAATACAAATAGTGTGAACTACTATTTTTACCATTTTAATCTATGTTAAGTCCCCTATCAGGGGACGTGTATTGAATTGAATCCTTGCATGGGGAGATAGAGAAAAAAGCTTGCTCTGTCCTCTTCCTTCTAATTTTGGGCACATGCAATGGAATTTGCCATCAATGCAACTAGTGTTAACTAAGTACTATTCCTATCAGTTTAATCTCCGTTTTGTCCCTTATCAGGGCCAGGGCTGGTGTAGTGAATAGATTTTTGTAACCGGCAGATGGAAAAAGAAAACTCTTTTGAGTTTTAGGTCACTGTGCATGCGCAGTGCAATGTACTGTTGCACCCTATATGAGTGGTGGGCAGTGGGCACAGTACAGTCAGTGGGCCTGACACACACTGGCAGGCAACTGCAATTATATTAAAGGGTAAAAATTAAATTACTTTTATCTGCAAGGTTCTGTGCCACCCAATATAAGTGGTGGGCACTGGCAGTGGGCACAGTACAGTCAGTGGGCCTGACACACACTGGCAGGCAACTGCAATTATATTAAAGGGTAAAAATTAAATGACTTTTCTATCTGTAAGGTACTGTGCCACCCTATATGAGTGGTGTGCACACAGTACAGTTTGTGGGCCTGCGGCCTCTCACACACGGGCAGGCAACTGCAATGTATATATAGAAAAAAATAAAATAAAAGCAGACTGATGTACCAGCCCTAAAAAGGGCTTTTTGGGGTGCTGTCAGGATGCTGTCCTTACAGCAGATGAGTCTTTGAGGACTGGAGTGGACACAGAACACTGGCCTAGCTAACGCTTTCCCTATTAAAGGGGTTCTTCACTTTGTTACAACTGATGATTGTTATCGCAATTCATGCGCTTCTCGTCTTCTTTGTGTGGTGCCAAATAAATAGAAGTTATAAGTATGTGTACACCATACTGCTTTCATATTGAGACCAGACACAAGTTGGTTCCATTCAGCTTATTTATATAAGATCAATATCCTGGAGGGAAAACACCAAAGGGCTTTTTCCTGTATAAAATCCTGTCTTTAAGGCCAGTATGTCTTCATGTTTTTAAATTGGCCAAATATTTAATGCCAGTTATAGGTAAGGATGTAGGAGCCACAGATGCAACTGAACTTTGAGGTTTTTTCTTACCAACATTCTACATTTGCCTAGGGGATCTTTGTCACTTACATATGCTCCTTAAACATATATCCCCGAATCCTGTTGGATAGGATTTCTAATGGACAGGAACAGAGGATTACACTAATTATGTTTACAACTGTTTGGTGGTGTTCCCTTCAGGACAGTCATCTTTTCCGACAAACTACCTTTACTGATTCTAGAGGTAGTTTCCACTTGTTTATATTCCCAGCACTTCAAACTAGTACTGCATTCTGTTAATCTCTAATCTCCACAGTTGGTATGGTCATATCTAAACACAATTACCATAGACCAGGACAGTTCCAGTCACACAGATGTACTTATCAGACCAAAACCAAGTGTTCTATCTGTCATCTGTCTTACAGTCCACTATACTGAAAAGTCAACTTAGTTGTTCCTGACTCATCTTGATAATATAACACTGTTGGAATTTGATTTGACTGTGATTTCTCCCTTGTATAATATGAACCAAACAATACAACATGTAAAAACATTATGGCTCTTATAGCCCTGGCACTTGATTGCAACCAACTTCTCTTTTCCTTCAATACACTTTCCACAATCCTTCATTTTATCCAATCAGGCTCTCCGTCCAATTCGACAGCAGTGGCGGTGGTTATCAGGACTTGATATAGATCTTCAAACAGTAGCTCTAGGACTTTCCGCACGTCTCTTGTTTTATCACCCCCCCCAATCTCCTGATTGTAAAGAATGAATTTCTTCTAGACAATCTGTATTCTAGAAAACAGCTAAAACTTGCAAATACACATTAGACAATCAATTTGTGCAACAGACAACATAATTTAGAAAACTACTATGCTGCATCTGGAGCTGTTGGGGAGAATAGAGACCTAATCAACTTGCATTCCCAAAGAGAACTTCATAAGGACTTAGGCCTATCTTCCGGTTAGGGGTGTACCCGGATGGAGAAAAGCCCCAGGGGTAGGTACTGTTACCTCTGTTAGTACCTTTTATCTGTAGCCTTTGCTACAGGCCAAATCTCCGAATATCCTGGAAAGAGATCAATACGGACACAGACATATTTACACTGTTCCACCTTTGTTCTGAATGTAGTCAATCTGCAGTCTCTGAAATGGTAAGATGACCTTGGCATATGCCTTCCTGGAACTCCCATAGTTCTCCCATCATTATTACAGCATTCACCTTCAACTAACCTAGTGGCAGCATTGTGGAACCCAGGAGCCATCCACCACAGAACCTAATCACACCTTCTCTCTCTTGATTTGCCCATGTTCTAAATCCATCCTCTTTAGGTAGAGTGCCCTCCAGAGGCAGAGTTTATCAACCCTCCAAAGTTGATTCTCAATCACCACTTCTACCTTTATTCTTTGATGTTTCCTTTCCTGTAGCCTGTATCTGAAAAAGACAAACTTTTTAAAAGTCTACTGGCCCTGAGCCATCCTGTATCACACAGACTTCCATGTAGCGTAGACTTCAGATAATAGTTCAGCCTTTACCTTCTCAGGCAGCATCAGGGCATCAAACATCTTTCATACACTCAGCATTCATTATTGATGGGCTTACCCATGGATTAAACAATCTCTGCTTCGCCAGATTAGACCATAATAATGAGTGATACCAAAGGCATATCTGGATCTTACCCTCAGTCATCTTACAAACCTCAGCGATTGTCTTCAGCTCTGCCTCCTGCACTAACATTGCTGGAGGAAGTGGTTCTTTCTTGACAACATCAGATTAAGTAGGGACAGCATATTCTTTCTGAGATGATCCATCTTCCAAGAACCTGAAATTATTTACCAGAAACTCAAAAATGTGGTTATTAATTGGAGATAGTCATGTAAATTTGATTTTTTTTTTTTTGGGGTACTAAAGTACTACTCTCTCCACCTTCCAGAGGCAGCAGAGTAGTTTGATCAAAGTTTGTGCACCTTTAAGGCGGTAAACAGTTGGTAAGAGGAGTAGGAAAAGCATTACTATCTACTCCTACACATGTGATACTACCCTTAGCCATGATGAGAGATCATGGAACATGTTTGCGCTGAAGCAATAGAAACAAATCCTAAGGATTGTATAGATAATAGGGATCCAGCATTTTATTCTGGGTTGAACATTTGTAGCTCCTCCCACAGGCAATGAAGTGGGCAAGTACGTACAAAGTATTCCTTCCCCCCCATCTTGTGATGAGGACTCATAGGCAGACACGCCCGCCTTAGGCCTTTGTTCAATTGAACTTCTACAACATGGAGGGACCAAATATAGGACTATAGTGAACTGTACTCAGGCCTAGCTAATACTAGACCTTTCCAGATGATCTTCAAAACCATCCACAAAGGCAGCACTTATGATTTTCTCATTCATCTCTAATTTATTTTCAAAGCCCAAATCCACCCAACTTTCCTGGAGTCTAATGAAAACTTTCTCCACACTCTCTGCCTTGCACTGATGCACATTCAGACAATGTGACAGGCTAATCACTTAAATGCTTCCTCCCACACCCACTAACAACATGAGAAAACTCTCCTTTTATTTATTTATTTATTTTTTTATCTATTTTTAACTACAAACCAGCATAGGTAAGTCCTCTGAATTGGAAATACTACTCTTTGGGGATAATGGGTACAGAAGATTTCATCATAAAAAGATGCTAGAAATCTCACATTTTCCTGTGATTGTAATCCACTTCTAAATAAGGATGAAGAGTCCCTAATTTAATAGGATTGGACACTTCCACTTGCCATCATAGGAATAATCACTGCAGGCACATTTTAACTAGTGACACATACAATTGGGACATACTGGAATCTATAATATGAACACACATGTTGCGATCTTCACAGTCCAAAGATGCATTCCCAATTACCACCCCACACCATAAGGGGACGTCGAATTCCTCAGGAGGGGGTTTCAGCAAGAGCACAGGCAGGAAGGAGTTTTTGTAGAACTACACGGCACAGAAAAACACTGTGTGGGTTACAACAGATGTGGTGGGGGAAGGGATGCCACATGGCAGACTCTTTGTTATCTATAGGATTCAAAATCCTCCATCTTGCATAGACATACTGCTAATTTCATTTCTCCACTTTCTTTAATTTCTATCAATCACTTTCATAGACAATTTTCACCATAACTCAACTTGCACCAGCCTATTACTGTCCTTTAACCAACTTCTCTTTTCCTTCAATACACTTTCCACAATCCTTCATTTAGTCTACCTCCTATTGCACTTTCCTTCTTATGTTGTTTTAATATATAGTCTCTAGGGGGAACTCTTTTACAAAACTACATATTTCCGGATAATACCGGAAATCTCTGCTACATAGTATCACATAATGCTATCAACTTTTTTCTATTTTAACTGAAACATTTCCTCTCTTTCTTTGCATTACCTTAGCTGAGCTGCTGTTAATATCTCTTCATCATGTCCTGCATCATTAGAATTTCCCATTTTTCCTAGCTTCTTCCTAATCGGGGATCCACCAAAACATTTTTAACCTAGATACTTCCTAATTGGGAAAACCACAAAAAACAAAACAAAATAAAACTCATCCAATTAGGGGAAACTCAAAACTATATTATCTAGATTCATCCAATTAAGGGAACTCAAAAACTACATAATCTAGATTCTTCCAATTAGGGAATACAATCTCACACTACCAAAAACTCTCGTCAGAGTCTGGCTGGGATCCAATTCTATGTCACAGGATATGCATCAGCTGTCTAACAACTTCCGTTCTGCTCAGTTTCAGCCCGTTCTACCACACAAAGAAGGAATATTCAATCGGGTTCTTTCGTTCTAAAGGACAGATCAGCAATAATTTGAACCCTGCTAACGCGATAACACCAATTCAACTCTTGAGAACTACAAAACCGGAAGTTTCAGAGGAGAACCGTAAGAAAATAAAACTTTCTTACCTTGCTAGCATTTGATCTCATCTGACGGTTCCTTTTAAGTCGCCCTCGTGGCGTTTGAATCGGAAATTACGCAAGCTGATCTGCCACACGTTGGGCGCCATTTTGTTATCGCAATTCATGCGCTTCTCATCTTCTTTGTGTGGTGCCAAATAAATAGAAGTTATAAGTATGTGTACACCATACTGCTTTCATAATGAGACCAGACACAAGTTGGTTCTATTCAAAGCACTTCTCATCCCCCAAGCCAAGAGAGCTTTATTCAAAACTATATTCCCTTAAATAGCAGACATGACATCACATAAAGGGTGTTTCTTAGGAAAAGGTAATTGGCTCCTTAACCTTATAGGAGTGGTTTCAGCAACATCAACTCTAAGTTCATAGGTAGATTTGAAAACTTCAACCTAATTCCCCCCTCCCCCTTCACAGTGACCTTACACACACATCTGGATAGCGGCCATCTTGAGGACAAAAATGTGTACTACGATTTTCACTAAGTAATATATATATAAATAAAACTTATCTCTCATATGATCTATCCTCAGGATAGATCATCAACATCTGATCGCCCGGGGTCCGACACCCGGGACCCCCGCCGATCAGCTGTTTGAGAAGGCAGCGGCGCTGCAAGAGTGCTGCGGCCTTCTCACTGTTTACCGCTGCTAGAGCACCGCCCAGTGACGTCACGACTTGTATCAAGTGGCGTTGGCGAGGCTAAGCGTTGCTGCCTTCTCAAACAGGTGATCGGCGGGGGTCCTAGGTGTTGGACCCCGGCCAATCAGATGCTGATGATCTATCCTGAGGATAGATCATCAGTTGTAACAAAGTGAAGAACCCCTTTAATTCAGCAGCAGCAGCACTCTCCCTGCTCTAACTAACACTGCAGCTTTAGAATGAATCTAAGTTGGATGCTGTCCTTGCTTTTTGATAGGAGGTGGGAGGGTCTGGGAGGGAGGGTATGTTGATTGGCTGGAATGTGTCTGCTGACTGTGAGGTACAGGGTCAAAGTTTGCTCAATGATGACGTATAGGAGGAGGACCGAACATCACATATGTTCGCCCGCTGCTGCGAACGCGAACATGCGATGTTCGTCGGGAACTTTTCGCCGGTGAATAGTTCGGGACATCTCTACTGTCTAATGAAAACAAATATGGCGCTGGCGAATTTTGCCATATGTTTGCATGTTTGACGAACCGCGAACGAGTAAAGTTTGCTGCGAAACGACCGCCGGGCAAACTGCAAGGCCATCTCTACTCAGGACACATGAGGTACAGTGCTCCAGAATGACAAGGGGCCGTACAAAAGGGTGGTTATACCAACCACTTCCGGAAGAAGTCATAATACTACCTGAAATCCCAGATCCCTTTCCAAAGACTGCACCACTCGAACAGCCAGGAGCGCACACTGGGCCTGCGCTCCTCTCTCCGCACCGCACAGGTCAACCAAAAGGCCAACCATTGAACTACCAAATGCCATGAACCTGAAAGACAAAAACAATTAGGCCCCTTTCGCGTTATGTGAACGCATTACACCCGCACTGAATCCTGACCCATTAATTTCAATAGGTCTGTGTACATGAGCTTTTTTTTTTCACGCATCACTTGTGCGTTGCGTGAAAATCGCAGCATGTTCTATATTCTGCGTTTTTCACGAGCGGAAAAAACTGAACGCAATCGCAGGCAAAACTGAATGGTTTTCACTAAACGCATCCGCAACGTATCCGAACATAATCCGGAGATGCTCGTGTAAAAGAGGCCTTAGCCTGTGCCTCAACATACAAAGAGGATCGTTTAACCAAACCAGAAAATAGTTATAGTTAATCCAAAAAGTTATTTATTTATTTATTTCAAGTTCAAGGTAATTTGTAAAACCCGCAGAGGGGAAACCATCCAGATGGGAAAAAAAAAAAAAAGAATTTGATCCCCACTGTGTGTGAAGTCATAACCGGAAACCCAACGAACCGGGCAAAGGGGAGGTACATCCCCTTTCTATCAACTGGATCATCATCTATAGACGGACCACAATCCCGAATACTATTACCCCATACAAAAGATAACCACCCCCTCAACGCAGTGCGGCCTCTAATGAAGAGACAAACACCCAGGAGAAAATACCAAACAGCCAGAACAGAAGGCCGAAGGAGACGGGACATGGCTATCCAGAATAAATGCTCCCTAACTATACTCGTATCGCTTACCACACAATGGAACGATACAAGCAAATGATCCTTGGAGGGTCACCATGCCGAACTGTGAAGTCCAGTCAGGAGGACCAGTCAGAGTGCTTGACCCACATCAAAACCCAGATCCGAACACGAATAAAAGGCTGCAGTATGTACTGTGTAACCCCATGAATTGTGCTTATATCAAGGCTCTCCTCCGAGCGATGTCTGCGAACAGACCTGGTAACCATCTGATTATCCTGCGACTGCTAATTCCGCAATATTCACTCAACTGAGGGCAGCCCTGCTTCGCACAAACCTTGCGGCAGCAGTATACCAATACCGCTCTCCTGGCAACCACACCCACTGGACTAGAATAAAGTCTCTTGTACTACCCACATTGTGTACATCTCCCTTGTATTCGGCCCAACTGGATCTCACCTAACTGAAACTCCTGTAACACTGGACATAAGGCAAGCGAGTTACCACCAAGCTGCCAGCCTGCATAGTCATGTTAGAATCCCATCAGAAAGGCCCAGTTATCAACCATCCCAACTGAACTTTTTTTTTTCTTTGGGTCTGGTGGACCAAGCAGGAGAAACACTATCAATGTGGCTGTGATGATATGACCTCACAACCATCTACATCAAAGGAAGGTCCATAACCACAGGCAATCTGGCTAAATGCTAGACGGATTACGACTAATGCGCCTGCCTCCGTACATATGATCCAACCATTAGTGATGTCGCGAACATAAAATTTTCCGCGAACAGGCGAACCGGGCGAACCGCCATAGACTTCAATTGGCAGGCGAATTTTAAAACCCACAGGGACTCTTTCTGGCCACAATAGTGATGGGAAAGTTGTTTCAAGGGGTCTAACACCTGGACTGTGGCATGCTGGAGGGGGATCTATGGCAAAACTCCCATGGAAAATTACGTAGTGGACGCAGAGTCGGGTTTTAATCCATAAAGGACATAAATCAACTAACATTCCTAAATTGTTTGGAATAACGTGCTTTAAAACATCCAGTGTGTGTATACGATCAGGTATGATGTTGTATCGATCAGGTAGTGTAAGGGTTACGCCCGCTTCACAGACATTGACAGACCAAACTCCCCTTTTAATGCACCGCAAACAGTTCATTTGCACAACCGCAAACTCCCCATTTGCACAAGGTTGGATACCAAGCTAGCCACGTCCCGGTGATGTCATTGAAGGTTTCTTCCTCCACCCAGCCACGTACAACACCAAGGGTCCCCAAAAGGTGAATTGAATTGATTTTTCGAACGGGGAGATGGTTAAAAAGAACGCTAGCTCCCTCCCCTTTGTTTTTATCCACGGTCACTGCGTCTGCGCCGTGCAATTTACTGTCACACCCGATATGAGTGGTATTTTCTGTAGTACTATTCTCATCAGTTTAATCCCTCTAACGTCCCCGACTCCCCAATCTGGGGGCCATTTATTAAATAGATTTTTCGAACGGGGAGATGGTTAAAAAAACGCTGGCTCCCTCCACTCTGTTTTAAACCACGGTGACTGCGTCCTGAATTGATTTCAGGAACCGGGAGATGGAAAAAGCAGCTTGGTCGGTCCTCTTACTCCCAAATTGGGGCACTGCGCGTGCACAGAGCAATGTGCTGTGACACCCTATATGAGTGGTGTCTTAACTAGTACTATTCCAATCAGTTTAATCCCTGTTACGGACCCTATCCGGTCGAATTGATTAACCATTGTCGAATTAGCGAACCATTACGACATCATGAAATAATTTAGTTCTGAGCTCTGTACTTGGTTTGTATTGGAATTGATGGGGATTTTTTTAATTGCCTGCATCATTTCTAATAAACTATTAAGAGACTTTATTATGATTTTTTATTTTATGTATTAAAAACCCATACAACATATAAAAAAAAGGTAAATTAATGTTTTTTCTATGAAATATTATCCAGCCGTCCGATCGCTTTTGGTCTGACCATAATGAAGCAACGGCCTTATCATCAACATTGCCAACACACTTATAGAGGTGATGATTGCTTCATTGTGATACGCAAGCCCCTTCACCACAACAAGGTAACGATCACGAAGGGGAATTGACACTTGTATGTGCCTTTTTTTTTGGTTTGTTTTTGCAGCCACAGTGCTGCACCATAGGACAGAAAAATTAGGCATGTACACATGCCTGAAAAATAATGGCATTGTTGCAGCTGCTATTGTAGCAGCGGCCGGAAAAATTGATGTTTTCCAGGCAGAAAAGTGACTAAAACATTGCGGCTTGAACCCAAGTTGGTGGTGGAGAATTCACGAAAGTCATCCGGTATGCAGACATTAAATACAGCAGCGTGGGGACCATTTTGAGGCCAAGGCATGTAATCAGGCCTTTTGTTAGTCAAACGTATCCCCCACTGTCAGTCCCTTCGGGATCCATGCCTCATTCATCTTTATGAAGGTGAGGTAATCAACACTTTTTGACCGAGGCGACTTCTCTTGTCAGTGACAATGCCTCCTGCTGCACTGAAGGTCCTTTCTGACAGGACACTTGAAGCAGGGCAGGCCAGAAGTTCTATCGCGAACTGGGATAGCTCAGGCCACAGGTCAAGCCTGCACACCCAGTAGTGAAGGGGTTCATTGCTCCTCAGAGTGTCGATATCTGCTGTTAAGGCGAGGTAGTCTGCTACCGGTCGGTCGAGTCGTTCTCTAAGGCTGGATCCCAAAGGGCTGTGGCGATGAGTAGGACTGAAAAAGCTCCGCATGTCCTCCATCAACAACACATCTGTAAATCGTCCAGTCCTTGCCGCCGTGGTAGGAGGAGGATTACACTCACCTCTTCCCCTGTTAGATTCCCGTTGTGCTGTGACATCCCCCTTATAAACTGTGTAAAGCATATTTTTTAGTTTGGTTTTGAACTGCTGCATCCTTGCCGACTTTCGGTAATTTGGTAACATTTCTGCTATTTTCTGCTTATACCGGGGGTCTAGTAGCGTGGCCACCCAGTACAGATCGTTCTCCTTTATCCTTTTTATACGTGGGTCCCTCAACAGACATGACAGCATGAAAGACCCCATTTGAACAAGGTTGGATGCAGAGCTACTCGTTTCCCGTTCCTCGTCCTCACTGATGTCATTGATGGTCTGTTCTTCCCCCCAGCCACGTACAACACCATGGGTCCCAGATAGGTGACAACAACGAGCACCCTGGGGTGCCTGCTGTGGTTGGTCTTCCTCCTCCTCAAAGCCGCCACATTCCTCCTCTGACTCCTCTTCCTCATACTCCTCTTCCAGCGTTGCTGCAGGTCCGGCAAGCGATGATGACAAGGCTGTTTCTGGTGGTGATGGTGACCACCACTCTTCCTCTTCCTCTTCACGCTCATCTACAGCCTGATCCAGAACTCTTTGCAGGGCACGCTCCAGGAAGAAAACAAATGGGATGAGGTCGCTGATGGTGCCTTCGGTGCGACTGACTAGGTTTGTCACCTCCTCAAAAGGACGCATGAGCCTACAGGCATTGCGCATGAGTGTCCAGTAACGTGGCAAAAAGATTCCCAGCTCCGCAGAGGCTGTCCTAGCACCCCAGTCATACAAATACTCGTTGACGGCTTTTTCTTGTTGGAGCAGGCGGTCGAACATTAGGAGTGTTGAATTCCAACGTGTCGGGCTGTCGCATATCAAGCGCCTCACTGGCATGTTGTTTCACCGCTGAATATCGGAAAAGTGCGCCATGGCCGTGTAGGAACGCCTGAAATGGCCACACACCTTCCTGGCCTTCTTGAGGACGATCTGTAAACCTGGGTACTTAGACACAAAACGTTGTACGATGAGATTCAACACATGTGCCATGCACGGCACATGTGACAACTTGCCCAAATTTAATGCCGCCAACAGATTGTTTCCATTGTCACACACCACTTTGCCGATCTCCAGTTGGTGCGGGGTCAGCCACTGATCCACCTGTGCGTTCAGGGCGGACAGGAGTGCTGGTCCTGTGTGGCTCTCTGCTTTCAGGCAAGTCAACCCCAAGATAGCGTGACACTGTCGTATCCGGGATGTGGAATAGCCCCTGGGGAGCTGGGGGGAATCAGTTGATGTGCAGCCAGACGCCGCAGCAGAAGAGGACTCAGCCGAGGAGGATATAGAAGAGGATGGAGTAGGAGTAGAGGAGGTGGCAGTAGGTCTGCCTGCAAGTCGTTGTGGTGTCACCAACTCCGCTGCGGAGCCACGCATTCCATGCTTGCCAGCCGTCAGCAGGTTGACCGAATGCGCAGTATACGTGATATACCTGCCCTGACCGTGCTTTGCAGACCAGGTATCAGTGGTCAGATGGACCCTTGCCCCAACACTGTATGCCAGAGATGCCATGACTTCCTTTTCAATGACATGGTAGAGGTTTGGGATTGCCTTTTTTGAAAATAAATTTCGTCCGGGTACCTTCCACTGTGGTGTCCCAATAGCGACAAATTTTTTGAAGGCCTCAGACTCTACCAGCTGGTATGGTAAAAGCTGGCGGGCTAAGAGTTTCGTCAAGCCAGCTGTCAGTCGCCGGGCAAGGGGGTGACTTTGTGACATTGGCTTCTTATGCTCAAACATATCCTTGACAGACACCTGACTGTGGGCAGATGAGCAGGAACTGCTGAAGGTGAGAGATGAGTGGCGGGTGGTTGAGAGGGGGCAGGGAGGACAGCAGTGGTTGACGTGGCTGAAGATGCTGGACCAGGAGGAGCATGGTGGCTTTGAGTTTGTGTGCTGCTTGTACTCATGTGTTGATCCCATAGGCGTTTGTGATGTGAGATCATGTGCCTTCGCAAAGCCGTTGTACCAAGGTGGGTGTTGGACTTCCCACGACTCAGTTTCTTTTGGCACAGGTTGCAAATGGCATTGCTTTTATCAGAGGCAGACACACAAAAAAAAATGCCACACTGCTGAGCTTTGCAATGAATGCATTCTGGTGGTGGCAACAGCATGCGTTGACTGGCGTGCTGTCTGGCTGACCCCAGGTGCCGATACATGCTGTCTGACTGTGCCACTAACTCCTTGCGATGACCTCCCCCTGCTTCCAACTCGTCTCCTCATTCTCTCTGTCTCCCCTTCTGAACTTTCCCCCTCTTCTTCTCTTCGAGCAGGCACCCACGTGGCATCCGTGGACACATCGTCATCATCAACCACTTCACTTGTATCTGACACCTCAGCAAAGGAAGCAGCAGCGGGTACAACATCATCATCATCATCATCATCACACTGTACGTCCATGTGTGTAATCCTGCCTGACTGAGACATATCCCCGTAATCTACATCATCTGGCAATAATGGTTGCGCATCACTAATTGCATCCAACTGATGTGTAAATAACTCCTCTGACGGATCAAGTGAAGCGGCTGTGGTGGCTGTGGTGGTAGTGGTGGTGGTGGCGACGGGCGGGTGCGTGGTAACTTGAGAGCAGGTGACCGAAGCTGAGCTGGAGGAGGATGGTGTGTCAAGGTTCTTAGCGGAAGCTGTTGAAGATTGGGTGTCCTGTCTAAGCCAATCAACTATTTCCTCAGAATTTTTCGGGTTCAGGGTACGTGGCCTCTGAACACTGGTCATTATTTCAGGGACAGTGGAAATCACAGCACCACGACCACGACGGCCCCTGCGGGGTGGCCTGCCTCTGCCTGTCATTTTTTTTAGATAAGTGCCACCCGGTATGAGTGGTGGGCACTGGCAGTGGGCACACTACAGTCAGTGGAAGCGGGCCTGACACACACTGGCAGCAGGCAAGCAACTGAATTCAGACTACTGTCTAAAAATGAAATGCCTTATTTATCGGCAAGCTACTGTGCCACCCGGTATGAGTGGTGGGCACTGGCAGTGGGCACACTACAGTCTGTGGAAGTGGGCCTGACACACACTGGCAGCAGGCAAGCAACTGAATTTAGACTACTGTCTAAAAATTAAATGCCTTATTTATCGGCAAGCTACTGTGCCACCCGGTATCAGTGGTTGGCACTGGCAGTGGGCACACTACAGTCAGTGGAAGTGGGCCTGACACACACTAGCAGCAGGCAAGCAACTGAAATTACACTAAAGTGTAAAAATTAAATGCCTTTTTTGATGCAAAGTACTGTGCCACATGGGATGACAGGGGTGGGCACTGGCAGTGGGCACACTACAGTCAGTGGAAGTCGGCCTGACACACACTGGCAGGCAACTAACCTTAGATTAAAGTGTAAAAATTAAATGCCTTTTTTGATGCAAAGTCCTGTGCCACACGGGATGACAGGGGTGGGCACTGGCAGTGGGCACACTACAGTCAGTTGAAGTCGGCCTGACACACACTAGCAGCAGGCAAGCAGCTGAAATTACACTAAAGTGTAAAAATTAAATGCCATTTTTATGCAAAGTCCTGTGCCAGCCGGTATGAGTGGTGGGCACTGGCAGTGGGCACACTACAGTCAGTGGAAGTCAGCCTGACACACACTGGCAGGCAACTAACCTTAGATTAAAGTGTAAAAATTAAATGCCTTTTTTGATGCAAAGTCCTGTGCCACACGGGATGACAGGGGTGGGCACTGGCAGTGGGCACACTACAGTCAGTTGAAGTCGGCCTGACACACACTAGCAGCAGGCAAGCAACTGAAATTACACTAAAGTGTAAAAATTAAATGCCTTATTTATCGGCAAGCTACTGTACCACCCGGTATCAGTGGTTGGCACTGGCAGTGGGCACACTACAGTCAGTGGAAGTGGGCCTGACACACACTGGCAGAGCAACTAACCTTAGATTAAAGTGTAAAAATTAAATGCCTTTTTTGATGCAAAGTCCTGTGCCACACGGGATGACAGGGGTGGGCACTGGCAGTGGGCACACTACAGTCAGTTGAAGTCGGCCTGACACACACTAGCAGCAGGCAAGCAACTGAAATTGCACTAAAGTGTAAAAATGTAATGCCTTTTTTATGCAAAGTCCTGTGCCAGCCGGTATGAGTGGTGGGCACTGGCAGTGGGCACACTACAGTCAGTGGAAGTCAGCCTGACACACACTGGCAGGCAACTAACCTTAGATTAAAGTGTAAAAATTAAATGCCTTTTTTTTGATGCAAAGTCCTGTGCCACACAGGATGACAGGGGTGGGCACTGGCAGTGGGCACACTACAGTCAGTTGAAGTCGGCCTGAAACACACAAGCAGCAGGCAAGCAGCTGAAATTACACTAAAGTGTAAAAATTAAATGCCTTTTTTATGCAAAGTCCTGTGCCAGCCGGTATGAGTGGTGGGCACTAGCAGTGGGCACACTACAGTCAGTGGAAGTGGGCCTGACACACACTGGCAGCAGGCAAGCAACTGAATTTAGACTACTGTCTAAAAATTAAATGCCTTATTTATCGACACACTGGCAGGCAACTAACCTTAGATTAAAGTGTAAAAATTAAATGCCTTTTTTTGATGCAAAGTCCTGTGCCACACGGGATGACAGGGGTGGGCACTGGCAGTGGGCACACTACAGTCTGTGGGCCTGCAGCTCCTCACACACAGGCAGGCCAGGCAACTGCAATATGTATATAAAGGAAAAAAAAAAGCACACTAATGTTGCACCCCTAAAAAGGGCTTTTTGGGGTGCTGTCAGGACGCTGTCCTTACAGCAGAGATCAGATGAGTCTTTCAGGACTGGAGTGGACACTGAATTCACTAGCCTAGCTATCAATTTCCCTATTAAATCAGCAGCAACTACACTCTCCCTCCTCTCACTAAGACTGCAAATTCCTAATGAATCTAAAAAGAATGCTGTGCAGGAGGTGGGAGGGTCTGGGAGGGAGGGTATGCTGCTGATTCGCTGGAATGTGTCTGCTGACTGTGAGGTACAGGGTCAAAGTTTGCTCAATGATGATGTATAGGGGGCAGACCGAACATCGCATGTGTTCGCCGGGAACTGTTCGCCGGCGGATAGTTCGGGCCATCTCTACCAACCATGTCAGACATGTCCTTATTGAAAGGATGGGCCCACAGGTGCCTATAAATAGCCTAGTAATCAGCCAGCCTAGGCCCACAGGTGCATATAAATAGCCTTGTAATCAGCCTCCACTCCCACAAATACAGCAATATATTTGCTTAATACTTGTGGTCGGATCGGCTATCAGAAAGGTGTACCTAACCTATCTAACCCTATTTACAACAAGCAGTAGAATTATGCCATAACTGCTGCGGTAGGGCAGCCTAATAGGGCCAAAAAGAGCAGACCTAGTTTAGAGCAAAATATATAAATACCATTACGACACCCACTTTGAACGCAAAAGACACTTCACGATGAAGGTGCGGAATATACCGTACATATCACAGAGACTTCTATGTAGCTTACCTCTTTGTCACATGTGCCGGCACATCGTTCTTGGAGGTAGCTAATGTTGATGCGTTTTAAAGAGTGGCCGGTAATCAGAAACGATTTACTCCTATGTTGACCAACATATGAACATATTACGAGAAGGTCTGAATCCTGAGAGATGCAGACTGAAACAATTATGGTGAATCTGATGGAAGGGCCTAAATGAACTCTAACCATTCGCCAAGGGCTCTGCTCGGACACCAACTGTTACTGGTAGCAAAATACTTCACCAATACTTATTCGCCAGGCCACAGCTTTTATTATTATTATTTTTTTTATAAAGGACCCAAAAAGTTAGAAGATGGCATATGCCGTCTAACTCTAGTAGTATATTAAGTGAAATGTGTAAACTCACCAGGCCTGGGGAACCATAAACACGAATACATGGCTGTTTCAATTAATGAGCTAATGTTGCCTGTAATGAGGACAGAATACGTACCCAACATACTCGCCTGTAGTGGTGAGACAGGACTTATTAGTGTGTCCACGTGACAGACTTCGTAAATTGCGCCTGTAGTCATGACAGGACTCCCTGTGGACGAAACTGATGCCATAGTATAGTGTTTTTTTTTTTTCTGAACAACCCCTGGAGAGGCGGAATTTGAGAAATGTGAAAAATGAGACCACAGGGTCAGCTTCCTGGGAGAATGGGTCTATAATGCAAGGATGGGCAAGAGAAAAGTAACAGCTGGGAACGAGTGTAAGCAAGAACCTAGAGAGTGTAAGTGGGAGAAAATGCGAACCTGGGAGAAGGTGATGTCCGAAAAGGAAGGCTTGGGATAACTGCTTGAAAAGAAAACAATGAAGACCCAACGACCTAGAACAATAATGTGAGTGAGGCTCTAATGACAAAAGCCTCCACAAGAAAAATTGTATTGCGAGCTCCAGCTGACCGAGCCATGCGAGTGGGCCTGAAGGCAGAAAAAGACATGGAACCTACTGTGGCGGTACCACGCAGCCGACCTGAAATAGCGGAGTTATATATGTTTAAACTGAGAAGCCATGCGTGAGAGACTAATGGCGGGGCCAAGCGTGAGAGACTAATGACGGAGCCAAGCGTGAGAGAGACTAATGGCACAGTCGCGTGAGAGAGACTAATGGCGGAGCCAAGCGTGAGAGACTAATAGCGGAGCAATTTGTGTGAGAGACTAATGGCGGAGTCAAGCGTGAGAGACTAATGGCGGAGCCAAGCGTGAGAGTCTAATGGCGGAGCCAAGCATGAGAGAGACTACTGGCGGAGCCATGCGTGAGAGAGACTACTGGCGGAGCCATGCGTGAGAGAGACTACTGGCGGAGCCATGCGTGAGAGAGACTACTGGCGGAGCCATACGTGAGAGAGATTAATGTGGAGCTATGCGTGCGAGAGACTAATGGCTGAGCTATGCGTGCAAGAGACTAATGGCGGAGCTATGTGTGAGAATAATGGTGGAGTCATGCGTGAGAGAGACTATAGGCAGGGCCATGCTTGAGAGACACTAATGGCGGGGCCATGCGTGAGAGACACTAATGGTGGGGCCATGCGTGAGAGACACTAATGGTGGGGCCATGCGTGAGAGACACTAATGGCGGGGCCATGCGTGAGAGACACTAATGGCGGGGCCATGCGTGAGAGACACTAATGGCGGGGCCATGCGTGAGAGACACTAATGGTGGAGCCATGCTTGAGAGACACTAATGATGGAGCCATGCGTAAGAGACACTAATGGCGGAGCCAAGCGTGAGAGTCTAATGGCGGAGCCAAGCATGAGAGAGACTACTGGTGGGACCATGCGTGACAGACACTACTGGCGGAGCCTTGCGTGAGAGAGACTACCGGCGGAGCCATGCGTGAGAGAGACTACTGGCAGAGCCATGCTAGAGAGAGACTACTGGCGGAGCCATGCGTGAGAGAGATTAATGGTGGAGCTATGCGTGCGAGAGACTAATGGCTGAGCTATGCGTGCGAGAGACTAATGGCGGAGCTATGTGTGAGAATAATGGCGGAGTCATGCGTGAGAGAGACTATAGGCGGGGCCATGCTTGAGAGACACTAATGGCGGGGCCATGAGTGAGAGACACTAATGTCGGGGCCATGCGTGAGAGACACTAATGGTGGAGCCATGCTTGAGAGACACTAATGATGGAGCCATGCTTGAGAGACACTAATGATGGAGCCATGCGTAATAGACTCTAATGGCGGAGCCAAGCGTGAGAGTCTAATGGCGGAGCCAAGCATGAGAGAGACTACTGGCGGAGCCATGCGTGAGAGAGATTAATGGTGGAGCTATGCGTGCGAGAGACTAATGGCTGAGCTATACGTGAGAGAGACTATAGGCGGGGCCATGCTTGAGAGACACTAATGGCGGGGCCATGCGTGAGAGACACTAATGGTGGGGCCATGCGTGAGAGACACTAATGGCGGTGCCATGCGTGAGAGACACTAATGGCGGGGCCATGCTTGAGAGACACTAATGATGGAGCCATGCGTGAGAGACTCTAATGGCGGAGCCAAGCATGAGAGAGACTACTGGTGGGGCCATGCGTGACAGACACTACTGGCGGAGCCATGAGTGAGAGAGACTAGTGGCGGAGCCATGCGTGAGAGAGACTACTGGCAGAGCCATGCTAGAGAGAGACTACTGGCGGAGCCATGGGTGAGAGAGATTAATGGTGGAGCTATTTGTGCGAGAGACTAATGGCTGAGCTATGCGTGCGAGAGACTAATGGCGGAGCTATGTGTGAGAATAATGGCGGAGTCATGCGTGAGAGAGACTATAGGCGGGGCCATGCTTGAGAGACAATAATGGCGGGGCCATGCGTGAGAGACACTAATGGCGGAGCCATGCTTAAGAGACACTAATGATGGAGCCATGCGTGAGAGACTAATGGCGGAGCCAAGCATGAGAGAGACTACAGGCGGAGCCATGCATGACAGACACTAATGGCGGAGCCATGCGTGAGAGAGACTACTGGCGGAGCCATGCGTGAGAGAGACTACTGGCGGAGCCATGGGTGAGAGAGATTAATGGTGGAGCTATGCGTGCGAGAGACTAATGGCTGAGCTATACGTGAGAGAGACTATAGGCGGGGCCATGCTTGAGAGACACTAATGGCGGGGCCATGCGTGAGAGACACTAATGGTGGGGCCATGCGTGAGAGACACTAATGGCGGTGCCATGCGTGAGAGACACTAATGGCGGGGCCATGCGTGAGAGACACTAATGGCGGGGCCATGCTTGAGAGACACTAATGATGGAGCCATGCTTGAGAGACACTAATGATGGAGCCATGCGTGAGAGACTCTAATGGCGGAGCCATGCGTAAGAGACACTAATGGCGGAGCCAAGCGTGAGAGTCTAATGGCGGAGCAAAGCATGAGAGAGACTACAGGCGGAGCCATGCGTGACAGACACTACTGGCGGAGCCATGCATGAGAGAGATTAATGGTGGAGCTATGCGTGAGAGACACTAATGGCTGAGCTATACGTGAGAGACACTATGGCGGGGCCATGCTTGAGAGACACTAATGGCGGGGCCATGCGTGAGAGACACTAATGGTGGGGCCATGCGTGAGAGACACTAATGGCGGGGCCATGCTTGAGAGACACTAATGGCGGGGCCATGCTTGAGAGACACTAATGATGGAGCCATGCGTGAGAGACTCTAATGGCGGAGCCAAGCATGAGAGAGACTACTGGTGGGGCCATGCGTGACAGACACTACTGGCGGAGCCATGAGTGAGAGAGACTAGTGGCGGAGCCATGCGTGAGAGAGACTACTGGCAGAGCCATGCTAGAGAGAGACTACTGGCGGAGCCTTGCGTGCGAGAGATTAATGGTGGAGCTATTTGTGCGAGAGACTAATGGCTGAGCTATGCGTGCGAGAGACTAATGGCGGAGCTATGTGTGAGAATAATGGCGGAGTCATGCGTGAGAGAGACTATAGGCGGGGCCATGCTTGAGAGACAATAATGGCGGGGCCATGCGTGAGAGACACTAATGGCGGAGCCATGCTTAAGAGACACTAATGATGGAGCCATGCGTGAGAGACTAATGGCGGAGCCAAGCATGAGAGAGACTACAGGCGGAGCCATGCATGACAGACACTAATGGCGGAGCCATGCGTGAGAGAGACTACTGGCGGAGCCATGCGTGAGAGAGACTACTGGTGGAGCCATGCTAGAGAGAGACTACTGGCGGAGCCATGTGTGAGAGATACTAATGGCTGTGCTATGCATGCTAGAGACTAATGGCGGAGCTATGTGTGAGACTAATGGCGGGGTCATGCGTGAGAGAGACTAATGGCGGGGCCATGCGTGAGAGACACTAATGGCGGTGCCATGAGTGAGAGACACTAATGGCGGGGCCATGCTTGAGAGACACTAATGGTGGAGCCATGCTTGAGAGACACTAATGATGGAGCCATGCTTGAGAGACACTAATGATGGAGCCATGCGTGAGAGACTCTAATAGCGGAGCCATGCGTAATAGACACTAATGGCGGAGCCAAGCGTGAGAGTCTAATGGCGGAGCCAAGCATGAGAGAGACTACAGGCGGAGCCATGCGTGAGAGAGACTACTGGCGGAGCCATGCATGAGAGAGATTAATGGTGGAGCTATGCGTGCGAGAGACTAATGGCTGAGCTATGCGTGAGAGAGACTATAGGCGGGGCCATGCTTGAGAGACACTAATGGCGGGGCCATGCGTGAGAGACACTAATGGTGGGGCCATGCGTGAGAGACACTAATGGCGGTGCCATGCGTGAGAGACACTAATGGCGGGGCCATGCTTGAGAGACACTAATGATGGAGCCATGCGTGAGAGACTCTAATGGCGGAGCCAAGCATGAGAGAGACTACTGGTGGGGCCATGCGTGACAGACACTACTGGCGGAGCCATGAGTGAGAGAGACTAGTGGCGGAGCCATGCGTGAGAGAGACTACTGGCGGAGCCATGCTAGAGAGAGACTACTGGCGGAGCCATGGATGAGAGAGATTAATGGTGGAGCTATTTGTGCGAGAGACTAATGGCTGAGCTATGCGTGCGAGAGACTAATGGCGGAGCTATGTGTGAGAATAATGGCGGAGTCATGCGTGAGAGAGACTATAGGCGGGGCCATGCTTGAGAGACAATAATGGCGGGGCCATGCGTGAGAGACACTAATGGCGGAGCCATGCTTAAGAGACACTAATGATGGAGCCATGCGTGAGAGACTAATGGCGGAGCCAAGCATGAGAGAGACTACAGGCGGAGCCATGCATGACAGACACTAATGGCGGAGCCATGCGTGAGAGAGACTACTGGCGGAGCCATGCGTGAGAGAGACTACTGGCGGAGCCATGCTAGAGAGAGACTACTGGCGGAGCCATGCGTGAGAGATACTAATGGCTGTGCTATGCATGCTAGAGACTAATGGCGGAGCTATGTGTGAGACTAATGGCGGGGTCATGCGTGAGAGACACTAATGGCGGGGCCATGCGTGAGAGACACTAATGGCGGGGCCATGCGTGAGAGACACTAATGGCGGGGCCATGCATGAGAGACACTAATGGCGGAGCCATGCGTGAGAGACACTAATGGTGGAGCCATGCGTGAGAGACTCTAATGGCGGAGCCATGCGTAAGAGACACTAATGGCGGAGCCATGCGTGAGAGACACTAATGGCGGAGCCATGCGTGAGAGACACTAATGGTGGAGCCATGCCTGAGATACTCTAATGGCGGGGCCATGTGTGTCAAACTTAAACGGAGAAGCCATGCGTGAGAGACTCTGATGGCGTAGCCATGAATGCGAGACTAATTTGCGAGACTAAAATGTGAGATTTTTTTCTTCTTCATATATATAAACCACTTAGGCATCACCAGTATGACTTGGGGACTCGCATATCCATGACCCCCTACGACAGTGCACCTAAGACACTAACCAGCCTACAACCATATTGTACCCCTAACGAATAACATGAAGAACGGCTGAAGCGGTCATTGGGCCCCCGAAGCCAAGACTGAACTGGATGTCATTACAGTGACGATAAGTAATTAAAGCGTGAGCCAGACCTGATGGGATATGCATAGACATTAGTGAACCGAGCCACGTACATAAATAAAACATTAAACCAACAGTGAAATTGAACAGATGCGTGAGAGAGACTACTGGCAGAGCCATTCGTGAGAGAAACTTCTGGCGGAGCCATGTGTGAGAGAGACTACTGGCGAAGCCATGAGTGAGAGAGATTAATGGCGGAGCTATGCAAGCGAGAGACTAATGGCGGAGCTATGCAAGTGTGAGACTAATGGCGGAGTCATGCGTGAGAGACACTAATGGCGGGGCAATGCGTGAGAGACACTAATGGTGGGGCCATGCGTGAGAGACACTAATGGCGGGACCATGCGTAAGAGACACTAATGGTGGGGCCATGCGTGAGAGACACTAATGGCGGGGCCATGCGTGAGAGATTCTAATGGCGGAGACATGCGTGAGAGACTCTAATGGCGGAGCCATGTGTGTAAACATAAACAGAGAAGCCATGCGTGAGAGACACTAATGGTGGAGCCAGGCGTGAGATACTCCAATGGCGGGGCCATGTGTGTCAAACTTAAATGCCATGCGTGAAAGCCATGCGTGAGAGACTCTGATGGCGTAGCCATGAATGCGAGACTAATGGCGGATTTTTTTTTCTCATATATATAAACCACCTATGCAGCACCAGTAATACTTGGGGAATCGCATAACCATGATCCCCTCCGACAGTGCACCTAAGACACTAACCAGCCTACAACCATATTGTACCCCTAACGAATAACGTGAAGAACAGCTGAAGCAGTCATCGGGCCCCCGAAGCCAAGACTGAACTGGATGACATTACAGAGACGATAAGTAATTAAAACCTGAGCCAGACCTGATGGGATATGCATAGACATTAGTGAACCGAACCACGTACATAAATAAAACATTAAACCAACCGTGAAATTGAACAGATGGGAGAAAAATAGCAGCCAGAGGCATTACAGTTCGCTAAGAGGAGACCCTTATCATGACAAACGAATGAACAACTTGTGAAACATAGTAGGAACTTACTCCTATTGGCCCACTGACTGCTGAGGGACTGTATGGTGAACTGGGGCAGGAGACCAATCTGAGTGAATGCGAACCAGAAGTAAAGGTGACCAGTCTGAGTGAATGCGAACCAGGACTAAAGAACGACACAATTTTTTTCTTTTCACCGAAGTGAAACAGAAAAACTAGGCCTATGGAATGTAACAACCAGCGAGGAAAGAAACGTAAACCTGAAAGAAAGCAGCTATGTTTATCGGGAGAACGGTATCAGAGCATTGTGCTGACTGCCCTAGTGAAAATACTGAGTATACCATGATGTAGCAATGAAAAGGAAAATGCAGGTTTAAGTGGAAGCAGAGTATAACATCTGATGTAAGAACAGGTGAGTGAATGCAGCTCTGGATTTGAGTGGTGCCTAAAAACATGGTATGGGCCCAGCTCTGAGCATGAAGAGCAAGGTATAACGCAGCCATATTAATGCAATCTAAAAGTGAGCAGAGTATTATTGTTATGCAACAGCAAACGCATGAACTCAGCTCTAGTAGTGAATGGAGTATAGGACAAAATGTAAATGCAGACACATGGACGTAGCTTTTGAAGGTAACAAACCTAACCATGATCATTCGACCATTAGAGCCCACCTCCTTCACCCCAGAGCGCTACAAGTCACGGACCGTGTAACCAAGTCCGATCCTACCGTGTATGCCGGAACTCGCCTGGCACCTTCTGCCATTGCACAGGCACGAATGAACCTCCACATAATGCTGCAGTTTTTTTTTTTTTTAATGATGGTCACCACAACACCACCTCGTGTTCCCCTAAGAAAAACATAAACATGGCTGGACATAATACAACGCCAGTAAATCAACATAATATTGCACCTATAAATAGAGATGAGCGAACACCTGGAAGTTCACGAAATTGTTCGGGTTCGGGATCCAAACTCGACCCGAACTTTATCCCGAACCCCATTAAAGTCAATGGGGACCCGAACTTTTAGGCACTAAAAAGGCTGTAAAATAGTCCAGGAAAGGGCTAGAGGGCTGCAAAAGGCAGCAAAATGTAGGTAAATCCCCTGAAAACAATTGTGGATAGGGAAATGAATTAAAATAAAATAAATAAAAATTAACCAATATCAATTGGAGAGAGGTCCCACAGCAAGGAATAAGGCGTCATATCACCCACCACTGGAAAAGGCCACTTTCAGTTATTTAGGCCAGGCACCCAGACTGAGGAGAGAGGTCCCACAGCAAGGAATAAGGCGTCATATCACCCACCACTGGAGAAGGCCACTTTCAGTTATTTCGGCCCAGCACCCAGACAGAGGAGAGAGGTCCCACAGCAAGGAATCATGCGTCATTTCACCCACCACTGGAGAATGGCACTTTCAGTTATTTCGGCCCATCACCCAGACAGAGGAGAGAGGTCCCACAGCAAGGAATCATGCGTCATATCACCCACCACTGGAGAAGGCCACTTTCAGTTATTTCGGCCCAGCACCCAGACAGAGGAGAGAGGTCCCACAGCAAGGAATACGTCGTCATATCAACCACCACTGGAGAAGGCCACTTTCAGTTATTTCGGCCCAGCAACCAGACAGAAGAGAGAGGTCCCACAGCAAGGAATCATGCGTGATATCACCCACCACTCGCGCATATTCCTATCATGCTCCAGTGCAGGAAGGAAGGTGGGCACATTGTCTTTGTACCAGGGATCCAGCAGGGTGGCAACCCAGTAGTCCGCACACGTTAAAATGTGCGCAACTCTGCTGTCGTTGCGCAGGCACTGCAGCATGTAGTCGCTCATGTGTGCCAGGCTTCCCAGCACCCAGACAGAGGAGAGAGGTCCCTCAGCAAGGAATCATGCGTCATATCATCCACCACTGGAGAAGGGCACTTTCAGTTATTTCGGCCCATCACCCAGACAGAGGAGAGAGGTCCCACAGCAAGGAATCATGCGTCATATCACCCACCACTGGAGAAGGCCACTTTCAGTTATTTAGGCCCCAGCACCCAGACAGAGGAGAGAGGTCCCACAGCAAGGAATAAGGCATCATATCACCGACCACTGGAAAAGGCCACTTTCAGTTATTTTGGCCAGGCACCCAGACTGAGGAGAGAGGTCCCACAGCAAGGAATCATGCGTCATATCACCCACCACTGGAGAAGGCCACTTTCAGTTATTTCGGCCCAGCACCCAGACAGAGGAGAGAGGTCCCACAACAAGGAATCATGCGTCATATCACCCACCACTGGAGAAGGCCACTTTCAGTTATTTCGGCCCCAGCACCCAGACAGAGGATACAGGTCCCACAGCAAGGAATCATGCGTCATATCACCCACCACTGGAGAAGGCCACTTTCAG
Source organism: Bufotes viridis (assembly GCA_033119425.1). Classification (NCBI taxonomy): domain Eukaryota; kingdom Metazoa; phylum Chordata; class Amphibia; order Anura; family Bufonidae; genus Bufotes; species Bufotes viridis. The sequence continues at coordinate 318,593,883 of CM065590.1, forward strand.
TTATTTCGGCCCAGCACCCAGACAGAGGAGAGAGGTCCCACAGCAAGGAATCATGCGTCATATCACCCACCACTGAAGAAGGCCACTTTCAGTTATTTCGGCCCAGCACCCAGACAGGGGAGAGAGGTCCCACAGCAAGGTATACGTCGTCATATCACCCACCACTGGAGAAGGCCACTTTCAGTTATTTCGGACCCAGCACCCAGACAGAGGAGAGAGGTCCCACAGCAAGGAATCAAGCTTCATATCACCCACCACTGGAGAAGGCCACTTTCAGTTATTTCGGCCCAGCACCCAGACAGAGGAGAGAGGTCCCACAGCAAGGAATCATGCGTCATATCACCCACCACTGGAGAAGGCCACTTTCAGTTATTTCGGCCCAGCACCCAGACAGAGGAGAGAGGTCCCACAGCAAGGAATATTTCGTCATATCACCCACCACTGGAGAAGGCCACTTTCAGTTATTTCGGCCCAGCACCCAGACAGAGGAGAGAGGTTCCACAGTAAGGAATACGTCATCATATCACCCACCACTGGAGAAGGCCACTTTCAGTTATTTCGGCCCCAGCACCCAGACAGAGGAGAGGTTCATTCAACTTTTGGTTGCACCGCAAGATCATGGTAAAGTTAAAAAAATAAGGATATAATAAAGAAGTTCCCTAGAGTACAAGAATACATGGTTGAGGTTGAGGCAGTTATGAATGTCTATTCTGCACAAGGGAGGCACAGGTATTGTGGGATCCATGCCTGGTTTATTTTTATGAACGTCAGCTTGTCCACGTTGGCTGTGGACAGGCGGCTGCGTTTGTCAGTAATGACGCCCCCTGCCGTGCTGAATACACATTCAGACAAAACACTGGCCCAGAAGTTGAATGGGGCCGAACCATCAGTCAGTACGTGGAGGGGTGTGCAACCACGTACTGTTCAACCATGTTAGTGAAATGCTGCCTCCTGCTAACATGTTCCGTATCAGGTGGTGGTGCAGTTAGCTGTGGCATGGAGACAAAACTTTTCCACATTTCTGCCATGCTAACCCTGCCCTCAGAGGAGCTGGCCATGACACAGCTGCGTTGGCGACCTCTTGCTCCTTCTCTACCTTCGCCTTGGGCTTCCACCTGTTCCCCTGTGACATTTGGGAATGCTCTCAGGAGCGCGTCTACCAGCGTGCGCTTGTACTCGCGCATCTTCCTATCATGCTCCAGTGCAGGAAGTAAGGTGGGCACATTGTCTTTGTACCGGGGATCCAGCAGGGTGGCAACCCAGTAGTCCGCACACGTTAAAATGTGGGCAACTCTGCTGTCGTTGCGCAGGCACTGTAGCATGTAGTCGCTCATGTGTGCCAGGCTCCCCAGAGGTAAGGACAAGCTGTCCTCTGTGGGAGGCGTATCGTCATCGTCCTCCGTATCCCCCAAGCCACGCACCAGTGATGGGCCTGAGCTGTGTCGGGTGCCACCCCGCTGTGAACCTGCTTCATCCTCATCCTCCTCCACCTCCTCCTCATCCTCCTCGTCCTCCAGTAGTGGACCCTGGCTGGCCACATTTGTACCTGGCCTCTGCTGTTGCAAAAAAACCTCCCTCTGAGCCACTTCTAACAGACTGGCCTAAAAGTGGTAAAAATGACCCCTCATCCTCTTCCTCCTCCTCCTCCTGGGCCACCTCCTGTTCCATCATCGCCCTAAGCGTTTTCTCAAGGAGACATAGAAGTGGTATTGTAACGCTGATAACGGTGTCATCGCCACTGGCCATGTTGATGGAGTACTCGAAACAGCGCAACAGGGCACACAGGTCTCGCATGGAGGCCCAATCATTGGTAGTGAAGTGGTGCGGTTCCTCAGTGCGACTGACGCATGCGTGCTGCAGCTGAAACTCCACTATGGCCTGCTGCTGCTCGCACAGTCTCTCCAGCATGTGCAAGGTGGAGTTCCACCTGGTGGGCACGTTGCAAATGAGGCGGTGAGCGGGAAGGCCGAAGTTCCGCTTTAGCGCAGACAGGCGAGCAGCGGAAGAATGTGAACGTCGGAAGCGCGCACAGACGGCCCGCACTTTATGCAGCAGCTCTGACAAGTCAGGGTAGTTGTGAATGAAGTTCTGCACCACCAAATTCAGCACATGCGCCAGGCAAGAGATGTGCGTCAAATCGGCTAGTCCCAAAGCTGCGACGAGATTTCGCCCATTATCGCACACCACCAGGCCGGGCTTGAGGCCCACCGGCAGAAACCACTCGTCGGTCTGTTGTTCAATAACCCGCCACAACTCCTGCGCGGTGTGGGGTCTGTCCCCCAAACATATGAGTTTCAGATTGGCCTGCTGACGTTTACCCCGGGCTGTGCTGTAGTTGGTGGTGAAGTTGTGTGGCTGACTGGATGAGCTGGTGGAAGCAGAGGAGGAGGAAGCTGAGTAGGAGGAGGAGGCTACAGGAGGCAAATAATGATGCCCTGCGATCCTTGGCGGCGGAAGGACGTGCGCCAAGGAACTCTCCACCAGCCGCCACTACATTTACCCAGTGTGCAGTTAGGGAGATATAGCGTCCCTGGCCGTGCTTTCTGGTCCTCGTATCTGTGGTTAGGTGGACCTTGCCACAGATGGCGTTGCGCAGTGCACACTTGATTTTATCGGATGCTTGGTTGTGCAGGGAAGGCACGGCTGTCTTGGAGAAGTAGTGGCGGCTGGGAACAACATACTGTGGGACAGCCATCGCCATCAGCTGTTTGAAGCTGTCTGTGTCCACCAACCTGAATGACAGCATTTCAAAGGCCAGTAGTGTAGAAATGCTGGCATTCAGGCCCAGGGCTCGAGGGTGGCTAGGTGGGAATTTACACTTTCTCTCCAAGGTTTGTGAGATGGAGAGCTGAGCGTTGCCGTCTGACATGGTGGAGATGCTTGGTAACGCAGGTGGTGGTGTCGGTGGCACATCCTCTGTTTGGTGGGCGGCAGGTGCATGTAGATGCCTGGTCATGCAGGTTGTGTTAAGGTTTAGAACGTTAATGCCTCGCTTCAGGATCTGATGGCACAGCGTGCAAACCACTCGGGTCTTGTCTTCAGCACATTGTTTAAAGAAGTGCCATGCCAGAGAATCTCTTGAAGATGCCTTTGGGGTGCTCGGTCCCTTGTGGCGGTGGCCAGTAGCAGGCGAACTCTCTTGGCGGCGGCTGGTCTGCTTTTGCCCCCTGCTCCCTCTTTTGCTACGCTGTTGGCTCGGTCTCACCACTGCCTCTTCCTCTGAACTATGAAAGTCAGTGGCACGACCTTCATTCCATGTGGGGTCTAGGACCTCATCGTCCCCTGCATCGTCTTCCACACAGTCTTCCTCCCTGACCTCCTGTTCGGTCTGCACACTGCAGAAAGACTCAGCAGTTGGCACCTGTGTTTCGTCATCATCAGAGACGTGCGGACTCCAATGAGGTGGTATTCCCATGTCCTCATCATCAGGAAACATCAGTGGTTGTGCATCAGTGCATTCTATGTCTTCCACCACTGGGGAAGGGCTAGGTGGATTTCCTTGGGAAACCCTGCCAGCAAAGTCTTCAAACAGCATAAGAGACTGCTGCATAACTTGAGGCTCAGACAGTTTCCCTGATATGCATGGGGATGATGTGACAGACTGATGGGCTTGGTTTTCAGGCGCCACCTGTGCGCTTTCTGCAGAAGACTGGGTGGGAGATAATGTTGTGAACGTGCTGGATCCACTGTCGGCCACCCAATTGACTAGCGCCTGTACCTGCTCAGGCCTTACCATCCTTTGAACGGCATTGGGCCCCAACAAATATCGCTGTAAATTCTGGCGGGTACTGGAACCTGAGGTAGTTGGTTCACTAGGACGTGTGGCTGTGGCAGAATGGCCACGTCCTCTTCCAGCACCACGACCGCGTCCGCGTCCCTTACTAGATGTTTTCCTCATTGTAACCGTTCACCAAGCACCACAATATGAAAAAAAATATTCGGCCCAATGTATTGATTTCAAATTCAGGCCTTTTTTACAGGCACCTAAAACTATCTGCCAATTTATTTATGTAGCGTATTACACTTATCCAGGCACAGCAGTAACCACTGATTTAGGGGAATATCTCTTTTAGGGCTAGTATTTAGGCCCTGGATGAAAGGTATCCTTTTATGGACAGATTTACACTTGGCCTGCAACAGCTGAAACACCAGATTCAGGGTATTGCTATTTTGGCAATTGAATTTCACCCCAGAACAAAATATATCCTGTTACGGACAGATTTAAACTAGGCCTGCAACAGCTGGAACACCAGATTCAGGGTATTGCTATTTTGGCAATTGAATTTCACCCCAGAACAAAATATATTCTTGCAGGACACTATGAAACTTGGCCAGCCACAGCTTAAACCACTAATTTATGGTATTGCTATTTTGGCAATTGAATTTCACCCCAGAACAAAATATACCCTGTTACGGACAGATTTAACCTAGGCCTGCAACAGCTGGAACACCAGATTCAGGGTATTGCTATTTTGGCAATTGAATTTCACCCTAGAACAAAATATATTCTTTGCAGGACACTATGAAACTTGGCCAGCCACAGCTGAAACCACTGATTTATGGTACTGCTATTTTGGCAATTGAATTTCACCCCAGAACAAAATATATGTTTTGGCAGACACTATTATACTTTGCCATCCACAGCTGTGACACCAGATTTATGGTATTGCTATTTTGGCAATTGAATTTTACCCCAGAACAAAATATATGTTTTTGCGGACACTATGAAACTTGGCCAGCCACAGCTGAAACCACTGATTTATGGTATTGCTATTTTGGCAATTGAATTTCACCCCAGAACAAAATATATAATTTGCAGGACACTATGAAACTTCGCCAGCCACAGCTGAAACCACTGATTTATTCTATTGCTATTTTGGCAATTGAATTTCACCCCAGAACAAAATATATGTTTTTGCGGACACTATTATAGTTTGCCAGCCACAGCTGTGACACCAGATTTATGGTATTGCTATTTTAACAATTGAATTTCACCCCAGAACAAAATATATGTTTTCGCGGACACTATTATACTTTGCCAGTCAGTGCTGGGACACCAGATTTAGGGGATTGCTATTTTGACAATTGAATTTCACCACAGAAAATAATCTATCCTTTGCCAGACAGCAGACAGTATTATACTTGGCTAGCCAAAGCTGGAACACCAGATTTAGGGGATTGGTATTTGAGCAATTGTATTTAACCCCTTAATAAAATATAGAAATTGCTATCCTGAGTTTCTAGGGGTGACAATTAGCACAGCCAAGCCCCTGATGTAGGATATAGCAAAAAAAAACTAGTATTGATGGATTGATGGACTTGGTGGCAGCTTGTTCTGGTGCACCGCAAGTCACAAAATGGCCGCCGATCACCCCAGAAAATAAGTGACAGAAAAACGCTCTGTGCAGCCTAAAAAACAGTGAGCAAGTAACTAGCAGAAGTTCAATCATTCACAGCTGTAGATCGATCACTTCATTTGGTGCTTATGCTGACTTTTTCCTGCCTAATCTCGCCCTCACAGCAGCTGCGTCCTCTCCCTACACTAATCAGAGCAGTGTGACGTGCGGCGCTACTTGACTCCAGCTTAAATAGAGGCTGGTTCACATGCTGCACTTGGCCAATCACAGCCATGCCATTAGTAGGCATGGCAGTGATGGGCTCTTAGGGCAAGAAGTAAAACGCTAGCTGATTGGCTGCTGTGCAGACCTTCAGAAAGCGGGAAGTAATTCCCGAACAATGAACCCGAGCTTTTTTGAAAATGTTCGGGTTCGGGTCCGTGTCCCGAATACCCCAAAATTTGGTATGAACCCGAACTATTCTCGAACTGTTCGCTCAACACTACCTATAAACCTAGCACAGAACCGCTGACACATGCGTGCCCATCACATACAGTTTATAGATTAAACACACTTACATACAAGAGCACCAGAACTCAAATACAGGCGCCTTGACCAATCTGCTTGTGTCCTTATATACAGACCACTGATATACATTTACCAACACCTTGCGTGTCTGGCGCTAACTACGGACGTGCGCCCCACATGTAAAACAGGTGACAGAAAAACATGCACCTTTTTTTTTTTTTTTTATTAACGACCATTGATACATGACCCTTCCAGAGAGATAACTAAATAATACCATCACTTAAACACAGTGTGCGTAGCATGGAGACACGCGAACCCGTATGAAACAGATATCAGAAAACATGCGACCATACCTACCTTAGGCACAGAGGTAGTGAAATCAGCTGAATCGGCGTCAGCCTGGGCCCACAGGTGCCTATAAATAGCCTAGTAACCAGCCCGTCTGGGCCCACAGGTGCATATAACTAGCCTTGTAATCAGCCTCTCCTCCCACAAATACAGCAATATATTTGCTTAATACTTATTTTCTATCTTATTTTTATTTTTGTTAAGTCTTTATAACTGCTGCATTAAAGGAGAAAAACGACCCACAGAGGGACTGAGCCTCACCAAAAAAAACAGCTACAGAAACTGCCGACTAACGTATGACCCATTCTTTCTCAACAAGATGTCTACACCATTCAAATCAATTACTCATTGCACTACATTTGACGACCACATTAGGAAACCGACCGGATCCAGGTAGGGAAACCAAAACACTCACCACACCATATCAACCTGTGGCCTTACTGCTACGCTACCTTGGGAAACCACATACTAAGCCCAACCAGTCCCATAAAGGGGGGAGTCGTGCTTCCGTGGGCGTTGTGCTTCCGTGCCGCCGATGACATAAAACCCACACTGACAGAGGGGACTTGTCGCTTACTGTGCTTGTATATTTTTTATTCATTTATTCTTGTACTATTATTTCTACATTTACATTTACATATATATATATATATATATATATATATATATATATATTTTTTTTTTTTATGTGGATGCATAGTCGGGGAAAACCTCTTCTATAGGATATGGATACCCCATGTAGGAGAGTACCTGGGGTGGTAATAGACGGTAGGTACGTGCCACCGGGGGTCCTGGTCCCGGTGGAGTAAGAGCCGGAAAAGTGTGTTTTGCAGCGGTTATGCTGTTAACACAGCGGATCTGGGCCGGCTCTTACTGGGAGCAGGCAGATATGCGGGTGGGTGCCTGTCTCCCCACGGTCCAGGCCAGGTTTGCAGGGGAGGGTTTAAAACCCGACCAGCAGCAAGGGTGTGGGGTGGAAGCTCTTGTTCTCTTGCTGTGAGAGTGAGAGGTGAAGGTGAGCTGGGCTGTGTACTGAGGCCTGTAAAGGACTGTGCGGGGAACCCCAGCTGAAGCCAGGAGGGATCCGTATTCCGTGGCTAGAAGCCGGACCCAGGGGCTTGCTTCCCCAAGGAGAAAGAGGTGACATTACTCCTGGCTTTGAATAGACTTTTCTTGATGTGATGGAACCAGGCCTCAAGTAGCCTGCAGCTGGTTTGGGACTGAACTATTGTTTTGCCGTTGTGTGTGACCACCCTCCCTATGAACTGCACTGCCTTTTCACTTGTGTTCACCGTGTGAATAAAGAAAGCACCGTTTAACACCAAGACCTGTCTGTGTTGCCTCTATACTGCACTCGCTACTGTAGCATCCCCAAGTCAGAGCAATGTGTGGGACTAACCTGGGGAATGCCAGTGATGGAGAGGTCGGCACGCTGTTCCTCTGGGGCACTCTCTGGGTTCTGAAGGGACCCAGCCAGGTGCAATGTGAGGTGCCCTTGGTGTTATAGATTAACGTGCCTATGGCTAAGTCCCTGATGTTTCGTGACGCCAGTGCCAGTAAACGGTGGCACACCGTATTTATAGTAGGAATAATGGAGGTGCAGACTTGTATCTTGAAACAGAATTCCAACTTTACTGAAACAGTGGTAATACAGAAAGCACTCTCTTAAACAGTTCTTTTGCAGACAATTGGCTTTGGTACGATCTCAATTACAGCAGGCTTATATCCAGCAAGGTAAACAGAGGGTTAAATAACAGGACTTTTGAATTGCAGGCGAACCTTACTTTCTTCCTGGCTTGTCCTGACTGGCAATTATACTTCAAGGCCCCAATGCCCTACTTCTGGCTTATATCCTTGAATCTCAAGTTTGCAGTGTACCTCCTCTGACATTACAGTAGCTCTTGCTCTAGGGATTGCCTCAGCTTGACTCCTGCTTCTGCAGATATGGACGTAGGAGGGGAACCTTCTCCTTGGATCTGGAACCCGGTTACAGGGACTGCAATGCCCTCTCCTAGTCTGCAGGCTCCAGGCCTGCTCTGCTTTCACAGGCCCATGGCCTGTGCTTAACTCAGACACAGCCTAATCTGCTCTCCCCTTCCCTGACTGGGCCTTATATAAACTAGGGCTCCCTAGCTCCCTCTAGTGACTAGAGCTGGAATGACATCCCTAGCAGGCCTGAATATAGCAATAACACAGTAACAGGGAATTACATAGCATTACATTACATTGGATTTTATGAATAGGACTTATACCAGCCTCCCCATAGATGAGAGGAACGACAGCACTCAAGTGACCCTTCTGTAGTGACGGGCATCTCAACTCCCGTACACTACACTACCACTGCCTACCAGAGCGGATCCCCACAATTGGTGGAGGATGCGGGCATACTGCAGTGAGGCTGGCAAAGAATATTTATCCGGGTGGTGCACGGCTGCATTTCATACATTAAAACAGCAAGCTTGGTCATCCCTGACAAAATGGAGGAGCTAGTTAAGCAGTTGGTGCAGAGCAATGCACAACAGCAACAAACAAACAGTTTTCTGGTACAACAGTTGGCGCTTATGCAAGAGGATCTGAGTGCATCCCAGCGAGAGACCCCACCGGCAGTGACTTCTTCGCTGCCAGCTCCCAGGGATAAAATCCGGTCTGCATTAAGGAAAATGGCTCCGGAGGATGATGTAGAGGCCTTCCTGATGGTGTTCGAGAGGACCGCGGAACAGGAGAACTTACCGTCGGGACAGTGGGCAGAAGTGGTGGCGCCATTCCTAGTCGGAGACGCCCAAAAAGCATACTTCGACCTCAGCCGTGAGGACGCCCAGGACTATTGGAAGCTAAAGGCTGAGGTAATGGCACGCTTGGGTGTTACCACTTATGTGCGGGCGCAGAGAGTACATCGGTGGGCCTTTTCCGAGTCCAGACCCGTCCGGTCTCAGGCATACGACCTGGTGCATCTGGTGAGGAAGTGGCTCCAGCCGGAAACTTTGAGTCCCTCCCAGATGGTCGAGCGAGTGGTCGTGGACCGTTTTCTGCGGACACTGCCAAGGGCCATACAGCGCTGGGTCGGTCAGGGAGACCCTGGCAACCTCGATCAGTTGGTAAGCCTAGTCGAGAGGTATGTGGCGACCCAGGATTTGGTGCGGGACTCCACGCAGGCACGGGAAACCCGTCAGGCTCCTCCTCAGTCTAGGGATCCGGAAAAAGGGTCCCAACCACAAAGGGGGGGGGAGGCTAGTCCTACTCCGGGGAAGAGAGACCGGGGAGGGACCACGGGGATTCAATGTTGGCACCGCCACGGACTGGAACATAGGGCCGCGAACTGTCCTCAAGCACCTGAACCCATGGACTGCAGGTTCGTTCGCCGGTCCTCTTTCTTTGCCCGGCCTGTATTTACCGCGGACCCCCTACTGGCCGCCGATATGCCCCCCCTGTGCCAAGTCTCGATCGATGGGCATCCGATTAATGCTTTGCTGGACTCTGGGAGCCTTGTGACCCTTGTGCATGAGTCCTTAGTGTCTGAGACCCTACCAGAGAAGCAAACCCTTTCCATTGTCTGTGTCCATGGGGACCGCCGAGAGTACCCCACCGCCAGGGTTACCATGTCCGTGTTGGGCCAAGAGGTGCAGCACGTCGTCGGTGTGGGACGCCAGATCCCTTATGCCGCCATACTGGGAAGGGATTTTCCGTTGTTCTGGGCTCTATGGAAGAGTGATATGCCTTACCTTAGGGGCGGACAACGGTCGGGCCCAGTGCCCGAAGATCCCGATGTGGGGGTACCAGCCGTAGGGGTCACCACATCACCTGTAGAGTGTCATCCCGATAGGTTTCCCCTAGAGGTGTTGACAGGCGAATCTGTGGAAACCCCGTCCATCCCGGACCTGGAGGTATCCCGTGACACGTTCGGAACCGCCCAGCTCCAGGATCCGACATTATTGCGGGCGAGGGAAGGAGTTACAGTGATAAATGGGGTGGCTCAGCACCCAGGCGCTGACTTGGTGTTTCCCCATTTGGCTTTTAACCAGGACCTGCTGTACAGGGTGAACAAGGTGCAGCAGGAGGTATTGGAGCAGTTGGTGGTACCCCAGCCATACCGCCGTATGGTACTGGACTTAGCCCACTCCCACGTGCTGGGAGGACATTTGGGTGTAAAAAAAAACCAAGAGTGGATTCTGCAAAGGTTCTATTGGCCCGGGGTTTATGAAGAGGTCAAAAGGTTTTGTCAATCCTGTCCAGTGTGTCAGATGACAAGCCCCCAGCCCCACTATCGCAGTCCCCTAGTGCCCATGCCCATAATCAAGGTTCCCTTTGAAAGAATAGGGATGGATCCGGTAGGCCCCATAAACAAGTCGGCCAGAGGGCATCAGCATATCTTGGTGGTCCTAGACTATGCCACCAGATATCCTGAAGCGATCCCCCTACGTCATACCTCGGCTAAGCTCATAGCCAAAGAGCTCATGGGTATGTTTGCAAGAGTGGGGATTCCGAAAGATATCCTGACCGACCAGGGGACCCCCTTCATGTCTAAGGTGACGAGGGAGCTCTGCAAGCTTTTAGGGGTTAAACGGTTGCATACGTCCGTGTACCATCCTCAAACCGACGGACTGGTGGAGCGGTTTAACAAAACCTTAAAAACTATGCTCAAAAGAACCGTAGCCAAAGACGGAAAGGATTGGGACCTGTTGCTGCCGTACGTATTGTTTGCAGTGCGAGAAGTGCCCCAGGCATCTACGGGGTTCTCGCCCTACGGTCGACGTCCAAGGGGGTTGCTGGACATCGCTAAAGAGGCGTGGGAGCAACAGCCCACCCCACACAAGAGCCTCATAGAGCATATAGAAAAGATGCAGGACCGCATAGAGACAGTCCTACCAATCGAACACATGGAGGCCGCCCAACTGGCACAGAGCCGGGTATACAACCGGAGTGCCCAGGTCAGGACATTTAACCCGGGTGACCGGGTACTGGTGCTAGTCCCCACCATTGACAGTAAGTTTTTGGCACGGTGGCAAGGTCCCTACGAGGTGAAAGAGAAGGTAGGGCCAGTAAATTACAGGATATCCCAGCCAGGACGGCGGAAGCCAGAACAGGTATATCATGTAAATTTACTGAAGTCGTGGAGAGATAGGGAGAATCTCGTTGGGGACGGCCCAAGCACTGTCTTGACTGCGGGGAAGATCCCCGCCCCACCGGAGGTCCCGGAGGGCACCTCCACAGTAAAGATAGCTGGTGGACTGTCGCCCAAACAAGCTTAGGAAGCCAAAGAGTTTGTGAGTCGAAATAGGGATGTGTTCTCTGATCTTCCTGGTCGAACTTCAGTAGTCCGACATGACAGCGTCACCGAGCCCCACGTCAGGGTACGGTTGAAGCCATATCGGGTACCGGAGGCCCGACGACAGGCCATTTCAGAAGAAGTAAAGTCCATGTTGAGATTAGGAGTCATTGAGGAGTCCAGAAGCGAGTGGGCCAGCCCCATAGTCCTCATCCCAAAACCTGACGGTACTCTACGCTTCTGCAATGACTTTAGAAAGCTCAACGAGGTGTCGAAATTTGATGCCTACCCCATGCCTCGGGTAGACGAGCTCATAGAACGGCTAGGGAAAGCTCGCTATTACTCGGTCCTCGACCTTACAAAAGGGTACTGGCAGGTGCCTCTCACGGAGGCGGCAAAGGAGAAGACGGCCTTTGTCACCCCGAGGGGTTGTTTCAGTACCGAGTTTTGCCCTTTGGCCTACATGGCGCTCCAGCCACCTTCCAGCGATTGATGGACGTCATCCTACGGCCCCATCGTCCATATGCTTCGGCATATCTGGACGACATCATTGTGTTTAGCCAGGACTGGGAGAGTCACCTGCCCAAGGTGCAGGCCGTAGTTGATTCACTTAGAAAAGCTGGACTGACGGCCAACCCAAAAAAGTGTTCGATCGGGTTTGAGGAAGTCCGGTACCTGGGATACGTGATTGGGCGGGGAGTTGTCAAACCCCGGGTAGACAAGGTTGAGGCGATCAAGAGCTGGCCCAGACCTCTTACCACGAAGCAAGTACGTTCGTTCCTAGGCATGATAGGGTATTACATGCGCTTTATCCCCAACTTTGCCACGGTAGCGGCCCGGTTGACAAGACTCTTGAAGGGGAGGAAGACGGTAATGGTCCGCTGGGATGAGCAGGCGGAAGAGGCGTTCTCCCGTTTGAAGTCGGCTCTGTGTGGGTCGCCGATTTTGGTGACACCCGACTTCACACGGGAATTTGTTGTTCAGACGGACGCCTCTGGAGTAGGCCTAGGGGCAGTACTCTCTCAGGAAGTCAATGGGGAAGAACAAGCTCACTCCAGCGGAAACCAGGTACAGCGTGGTAGAGAGAGAATGCCTGGCCATCAAGTGGGCCCTCGAGTCCCTTAGATACTATCTGTTAGGGAGAAGGTTCCGTCTGGTGACTGATCATTCCCCTCTCCAGTGGATGAGCCAGGCCAAGGAGAGGAGTGCTCGGGTCACCAGATGGTTTTTGTCCGGGTACCCTGCTGTACATGTGTCCAACCTCTCAGGATTGAACAGGGTGTGCAACCCTGCAGGGTTGAACAAAGGAGGGGGATATGTAGGAGAGTACCTGGGATTGTAATAGACGGTAGGTACGTGCCACCGGGGGTCCTGGTCCCGGTGGAGTAAGAGCCGGAAAATTGTGTTTTGCAGCGGTTATGCTGTTAACACAGCGGATCTGGGCCGGCTCTTACTGGGAGCAGGCAGATATGCGGGTGGGTGCCTGTCTCCCCACGGTCCAGGCCAGGTTTGCAGGGGAGGGTTTAAAACCCGACCAGCAGCAAGGGTGTGGGGTGGAAGCTCTTGTTCTCTTGCTGTGAGAGTGAGAGGTGAAGGTGAGCTGGGCTGTGTACTGAGGCCTGTAAAGGACTGTGCGGGGAACCCCAGCTGAAGCCAGGAGGGATCCGTATTCCGTGGCTAGAAGCCGGACCCAGGGGCTTGCTTCCCCAAGGAGAAAGAGGTGACATTACTCCTGGCTTTGAATAGACTTTTCTTGATGTGATGGAACCAGGCCTCAAGTAGCCTGCAGCTGGTTTAGGACTGAACTATTGTTTTTGCCGTTGTGTGTGACCACCCTCCCTATGAACTGCACTGCCTTTTCACTTGTGTTCACCGTGTGAATAAAGAAAGCACCGTTTAACACCAAGACCTGTCTGTGTTGCCTCTATACTGCACTCGCTACCACTGCCTACCAGAGCGGATCCCCACACCCAATTGCTAAACCCGCAGTTGCACAAGCAAACTATGCAAGTAAACTAAGGCTGGGACCTCCCAGCTCAAACCTGTACCAACTAACATAAACTAAAGGAGTATTTAAACCAGGAATGCTACCCATAAGCTATTGCGCCATGGAGCAACCAATGCAAGTGGAGGGGCGGGGGACCCCGAATCTACAAGTGCCGATAGCAAGGATTCTAATTCTGCACAAGACCAGCCACCCCCCATCCCCTACAGCATCAGTACTCACCAGTTGTAGAAAGGAACGGCACCGCCGAAGGAGCGGAAACAGAAATTGCATCCTGGTGGGTTGCTGCAGTGGATTGATGGACAGGCACCAAGCACCCTGGATTGATGGACAGGCACCAGCCTCTTACTGTTGTCGATCGTAACATCAGATCAGACTCCTCAGATGCGCCCGACATTCCGTCCAAAGAAGACGGCGAGGGGCAGGCGAAGATCTCTCCCGAGCCCCATATAGCAAATGCACCCGCATTAAGTGGTGCCCATTACAATCGCCCAGTAAGCGCTGCCATACTAAGGGGCCGGTGACACTGTAATCTGGTATGGAGAAGAGGGGCGCAGAGGGATGCTAGGGGCGGGCGAGGAGCTCCCACAGGGGCACATAGTAACAAGAGAACTCCCCTGCCCAGCTGTGCCCGTCACAAGCGCCCTGTAAGCACTGCAGGGGAAGGGGGCAGGGCCAGGTGCAGCAATCCAGCTCGCACCATGGGAGCTGAAGGAGGCAGGCCGAAACAGCAGGTGCTGTGATGACCCCCATGCTGCCCTACATTAGTGGGTGGTAATAAGCTACGATGAAGGGGGGGTGGGGCGGCTGGATTTACTCAGTGAGTAAGGAGTTGTCCCGCATCCCCTCATGGCTAACAATCCTGCCCGACATGCGCAGCCCCAACACCCAAGAAACAGAAATGCTGCAAATGGCCCGCACTCTGCTCAGACATGATGGGGGGAAGCAGACAGCAGGGGGACGATGACAGAGTCGGGTGGGGGGTGAGGAACGCCGAGCAGATCACTGCTCCCCCCCTTCCCCCGCTGAAGTGCTGGAGCTGCATGCATGCTGCAGCAGCTCCACACTACTCACTATAGCAGGCACAGGGGGGGAGGATGTCAGGGGAGAGACGAGGCTGCTCAAATTGAGCGCAGCTAACCCTCACCCTCCTCTTGAAACTCGCCAGGCGGCATTGTTGCACATATGCTGAAAGTATGGTCAATAATTCCAATGTGCGAAGGGTGCGGGCTGGGTGAAGACAGAAGTGATTTTATTGAACATGTTCTGGAAGGATTCAATAATACATTCTTGGTAACAGAAAGAATAACGGAATGGATGGATCACTAGCTGACTTGATGGGAGGTGTTCAGATCAAATATGTCTCACCCAGACATACAGCAATAAAATGAATTAAAAATGTACATTGATCGACTCAATGTGCATGGTCCGGCATAGCTATGGGGATCCTCCAAACCATACGCGTTTCAGGGCTCTAACTGTCCCCTTCCTCAGTGGTAGAAACCCCTATCTTCTCAAATCGGGCTTTTTATAGTGTCTGTCTTTATCTTTCCTAGTTTATCTCAACAAACTGGACCGGAATCAACGGCTGTGTATCTCCTTATTGGTGAAAATAATTTATACAGCAGGAATAATTGAGGATCATTCTTAACTTAAAATGTAAATTAGAATGTACAGTTTTACTTTTAAAAATAAAATTATAGATAATTAAATATATAGAGGATAAATAGCGGATCTAAAAAAAAAAACCTATTATATATGACAGATCTCAAATAGATACTATTATATATTAATAACTCCTTCCAAAACCATAAGTATACCTATATCTAAAACCAGGTATATAATAATATAAGAAGATATCCATATGTATGTATACACATATAAAAAATATATACATACATCTAAAATAGCGATCAGTGAAAAAAAAAATATAAAAAGTAAAAAGTTAAATGTGAAGAAATACCCCTTTTCCCTACCTTTTGACATATGTCACACGTCCTACAATAATACTTAAGATCTTGCGTGACCCTCGGCCAGAAGAATGTTTGGGTCGACCATTCCCTTGTATTTTTAACCCCTAGATGTCCTGCTAGGGGGATGTCATGACTGAGTTTTAATAACTCCGCCCGAAACTTACGGGGCACTATTAGTTGCCTTTTAGTGACCTGAGCGGCCCCGTGTCCCACCCCTCCTGTCACTCGGTACAATAACCGCTTATGCCATTCAAATCTTTTGTGGGTGCTTTCCCCCCGGGTAACGTCTACTGCCTTTCTATACCCTTCTAGTGTGGGGTCGGTTCTCTGTTCCTGTTCAAAACCCTGTGGCGTATCCCAGAAAAGGGGAGGGTGGTCAGGTAAAGGGGGTATTTCAACTCCCACCTGGCTTTCCTCAGCGTATAGCGGTGCTTCCAGTCTGGCTTGAGCTCGGGTGGTAACCGGGTATGCTTCTGAAGGGTGTCCCGTGATAGTTGGGTGGTTAAACAGCCTACATCGTTGCCCAGTAGGACTTCTGCCCTGTAGGACTTCTGACAGTTCCTGCATAATGCCAAACTCCAACTGTTTGGATCCAGAACCCCAGTCCACAAGGACACTGGCTGTAGGTAACTTGTGTATGGCGCCCCCAGCTACCCTTACAGCTACTGTGCGACCGTTGCGAGCTTGGGCCTTGACCGTGTGTGGTTGTACCACGGTTAGAGTGGCCCCAGAGTCTCTCATAGCTCGTGTCCCTATGCCATCCACTGTAATCCATTGCCGGTGGTGGTCTCGGTTGTCACTTCCCGCTTGCACTGGATTAACCTTGTGTAGTACACTCCACTGCTCTTCTTGATTAGGGACGTAGGTTGTACTTTCTTGCTGGACACAATAAGCGGCTGCCCTGGGTTGTTGTGGTGGTTGCCTTTCCCAGCCTCCCTGGTTCAAATAAGGGCACTGGTTTTTGTAATGTTCTGGCTGCTTACAATAATGGCACACTGCAGGGGGTCGAAGGGTTGCTGCGGAGCCCGGCGGTGGGTGGTTTATGGAGGCTCTAGGGGCTGCAGATGTTGTTGGACCCGGGTAATTGGGCTTAAAAGTTGGTCTGCTCACCCCCTCTTCCCTCCTCCTGTTCTCCTGGTATTCATCTGCTAGTCTGGCGGCTTCCTCCACCGTTTTAGGCTTTCTGTCCTTTACCCAATCTTTTATATCTTCTGCAGTGTGATTGAAAAATTGCTCCAATAGCAGGAGCTGTAAGGCATCATCCAGGGTAGTTGCTTGGCAGCCCTGCATCCAATTATGGGCTGCCCCGTGTAGCCGAAAAGCCCATTCAGTGTGTGAATCTCTCCCGGTTTTCCGAAGTTCCCGAAACTTTTTCCGGTATGCCTCAGGGGTTACAGCATATCTGGCTAACAAAATGTCTTTTATCTGGACATAATTATGTATGTCCCCATCAGGTACTACTCGCAACGCCTCTGCTGCTCTTCCTGACAACTTGCTGCTAAGTACTGCAGCCCATTTTGTGGAGTCTAATCCCTCCAGCGCACATTGACGTTCAAAGTCTTGCAAATAACTGTCAATTTCCATTTCATTGTCATTAAAAGTTTTAAATGCTGCATAATTTACCTTCATTGGTAGGTCATTGGTACTTCCCGGGGAGTGAAGCAAATCTCCCTGTGTCGGTCTGTCTCGGTCCTCTCGCTCTTTTTGCGATTGCCTGGCTTGTGCCATGACCTGCAGAACCGCCTCTGTTGATAGATTTGGTCCCAATACACTGAGCATCCATCTGATGTCCCTCTGCATTGCGGTTTCTTTCTCGTGCTCCGTTTCTGTATTGCTGGTTCCGTCGCTCTGTATTAATTCTGCAATTAACGTGGCTTTTGTCTTGTTACTTGCCACTATGCCTCGAGCTTCCAGTAAATCCTTTAGCGTGGTCCTCTTAAGTAGCTGGTATTGCTGAGCCATTCATTCCCTTGCTTGGTTCAAGATGTCGATTCGGGATTCCAATCCCTCTGCTTGCCACCAGTTGTAAGGAAACCGAGTATATTTAAACCACATTCGGTAGTTTCCTCCCGAACCGCCCGAGCCTGGTGAATATAGCGCTCCGTTCGGCTGTTGACGTAGACGAATTCCATACGAAATGCCAATCACTTTATAAGATGATTCCCTTAATAAAGCATGCGAATCCCCAAACATCAGCCGAAGTCAAGAAGAAGGGTACAAATAGAACACGTCATTATTAACACACATAGGCTTTTATGCAAGTCCCCATGCAAAGGAACATCCCACAGGGAGGGACACAGTATAGCCAATCAAGTACAATGGAAACATAAAACCCTTCCAGCATAAACATACAATTCCCTACCGTAGTCCTGGAGATAATCAAGCCTGATAAAGTAACAACTTGATTATCTCTAGGCAGAAAAAGTCACAGTTTTCCCCAATATCTGGAACACCCCTTTATACATGAGGTATCCCCACAAATCATATGTCCCCTGATAGCCCCGATCTGGGTGATCAACATATTCAAATTTCACCCAGATCGGATTGGGGTTTTCAAAGAACATGGAAGTCTTCTGTGACCGGTTCACCCTGGGTGGGCTGCCCAAAATAGTTTCATAAGTCTGGGTGTTTTTGCTGGTCACTTTAGCGAAATGGGGGATTTCTTCACATAAAATATGGATCTTTATGTTGATAGAAGCATATATATAATGTATTAGATAGAGGGCGGTCTCACTGCCGGCAGGAGGTCAGAAAGAACGTATATTGAAACTGGTCTCCAGTCAGCAGGTGGGCCCGCTTCCCTAAAAGGCCTTCACAAAAAACCAAAAATTTCTAAATCGGCGTTAAGTCCCCTTGGTGTTAACGTATTAAAATCAAAGATACGTCTTGACTCCAATCTTGACATTTGACTAATATGGTCCCCCCCTCCAGTGAATATCTACTTTTTCAAGAGCAGCAAACTAAAGCCCTGAGGGGTCTTTATTGTGTATTTCTTTAAAGTGGTGGGATAATGAGTGTTTTTCGTATCCATTTTTGATGTTTGCAATATGCTCTGAGATACGCTTTTTTAGTGTTCTTTTGGTTCTTCCCACATACTGTTTCTTGCAGGGGCATTGGGCTATATATATGATGTTGGTTGTATTACAAGTCAGACATTCTTTGATAGTGTGTGCGCATGAGCTAGTTGTTGATTTGATTTCAGTGTTTTTTTTTTGGAAAAGGGGTGATGCGGCAATTTGAACACCTTCCACATCTAAAAAATCCAGTAAGTTTAGTTAAATTGTGTATCATATTTCCCTTCCTCTGTAGATCTTTAATAGTTGGAGCTATCTGGAGACCCAGATTTGGGGCTCTCGTAAATATAATACATGGTAGTGTTGGTAATAGGGGTCCTATGGTTTTATCATTTTTATATGATACCAATGCTTATTGATGATTAGAGATGGCCCGAATTATCCGCCGCGAACAATTCCCGGCGAACATAGCTTGTTTGCGTTCCCGCAGCGGGCGAACACATGGATGTTCGGTCCGCCCCTATACATCATCATTGAGCAAACTTTGACCCTGTACCTCACAGTCAGCAGACACATTCCAGCCAATCAGCAGCATACCCTCCCTCCCAGACCCTCCCATCTCCTGAACAGCATCCATTTTAGATTCATTCGGAAGCTGCAGTCTTAGTGAGAGGAGGGAGAGTGTAGTTGCTGCTGATTTAATAGGGAAATCGATAGCTAGGCTAGTGAATTCAGTGTCCACTCCAGTCCTGAAAGACTCATCTGATCTCTGCTGTAAGGACAGCATCCTGACAGCACCCCAAAAAGCCCTTTTAGGGCTGCAACATTAGTCTGCTTTTTTTCTCTCCATATATATATTACAGTTGCCTGGCCTGCCTGTGTGTGAGGAGCTGCAGGCCCACAGACTGTAGTGTGCCCACTGCCAGTGCCCACCCCTCTCATCCCGTGTGGCACAGGACTTTGCATTAAAAAGGCATTTCATTTTTACACTTTAGTGTAATTTCAGTTGCTTGCCTGCTAGCGTGTGTCAGGCCGACTTCAACTGACTGTAGTGTGCCCACTGCCAGTGCCCAAGCCTGTCATACCGTGTGGCACAGGACTTTGCATCAAAAAGGCATTTCATTTTTATACTTTAGTGTAATTTCAGTTGCTTACCTGCTAGTGTGTGTCAGGCCGACTTCCACTGACTGTAGTGTGCCCACTGCCAGTTCCCACCCCTGTCATACCGTGTGGCACAGGACTTTGCATCAAAAAAAGGCATTTAATTTTTACACTTTAGTGTAATTTCAGTTGCTTGCCTGCTAGTGTGTGTCAGGCCGACTTCCACTGACTGTAGTGTGCCCACTGCCAGTGCCCACCCCTGTCATACCGTGTGGCACAGGACTTTGCATCCAAAAAAGGCATTTCATTTTTACACTTTAGTGTAATTTCAGTTGCTTGCCTGCTGCCAGTGTGTGTCAGGCCCACTTCCACAGACTGTAGTGTGCCCACTGCCAGTGCCAACCAATGAGGCCAGGTGGCACATTAGCTTGCCGATAAAAAAGGCATTTAATTTTTACACATTAGTCTAATTTCAGTGGCTTGCCTGCTGCCAGTGTGTGTCAGGCCCACTTCCACAGACTGTAGTGTGCCCACTGCCAGTGCCAACCACTGATACCGGGTGGCACAGTAGCTTGCCGATAAATAAGGCTTTTAATTTTTAGACAGTATTCTAATTTCAGTTGCTTGCCTGCTGCCAGTGTGTGTCAGGCTCACTTTCACAGACTGTAGTGTGCCCACTGCCAGTGCCAACCACTGATACCTGGTGGCACAGTACCGTATTTTTCGCCCTATAAGACGTACCTGCCTATAAGACGCACCTAGGTTTTTGAGGAGGAAAATAAGAAAAAAAATATTTTGAACCAAAAGGTGTACTTTCGGTGGGTTTTTTACTAATGGTGTTCTGTGCATGACACTATTATAATGCACTGTTATGGGGGATCTGTGGATGACGCACTGTTATGGGAGATCTGTGGATGACGCACTGTTATGGGAAATCTGTGGATGACGCACTGTTATGGGGGCATCTGTGGAGGACACACTGTTATGGGGGCATCTGTGGATGACGCACTGTTATGTGTGGATCTCTGGTTAACCGCTGTTATGTGGGGGAGCTGGGGATGGCACTGGTATGGGGGCATCTGGGGATGGCACTGTACGGGGGCATCTGGGGATAGCACTGTATGGGGGAATCTGTGGATGGCACTGTATGGGGGCATCTGGGAATGACACTGCTATGGGGGAATCTGTGGATGACTCATAGCATCTTATGCTATGTGTCATCCACAGATTCCCCCCCCATAACAGTGGCTGCGATGACCCCCAATACAGGGGCTGTGGGCGGCATCTTGTTTGCTAATGACAGGGGGCCCGTGCAATAACTGTATTCTACTACATCGAGCCCGCTGTAGTAATGTTATAGGCGATGTTTAAAACTATCATCTTGATTAAACTTAATGCTGGCAGTAGTACCCTACCTCCTATAATCTACGATAGCAGGCAGGACTGGAGTCAGGAGGCCGGACGGGCAGCAGGCGGCAGCATGACGTCATGCGCCTGTGCCGTCTGCTTCATTCATAAAGTGGGCGGAGCAGGCGCGTGACGTTACGCTGCAGCCTCCTGCCCGTCCGGCCTCCTGATTCCAGTCCTGCCTGCGATCGTAGATTATAGCAGGTAGGGTACTACTGCCAGAATTAAGTTTAATCAAGATGATAGTTTTAACCATCGCCTATAACATTACTACAGCGGGCCGGTGTAGTAGAATACAGTTACTGCATGGGCCCGCTGTCATTAGCAAACAAGATGCCGCCCACAGCCCCTCCTCATTGATACACACGCCAGCTGCGCTCTTCAGAAGCACGGCGGTGTATCAATGTTTGCCGCATTCACCCCATAAGACACAGCACTATTTTCCCCCACTTTTGGGGGAAGTGCGTCTTATAGGGCGAAAAATACGGTAGCTTGCCGATAAATAAAGCATTGAATTTTTAGACAGTAGTCTAAATTCAGTTGCTTGCCTGCTGCCAGTGTGTGTCAGGCCCACTTCCACAGACTGTAGTGTGCCCACTGCCAGTGCCAACCACTCATACCGGGAGGCACAGTACCTAGCACGCGTAGTACCTAATCTAAAAAAATGACAGGCAGAGGCAGGCCACCCCGCAGGGGTCGCCGTGGTTGTGGTGCTTTGATTTCCACTGTCCCTGGAATAATGCCTAGTGTTCAGAGGCCACGTTCCCTAAACCCAAAAATTCTGAGGACATAGTTGACTGGCTTAGACAGGACACCCAATCTTCAACAGCTTCCGCTAAGAACCTTGGCGCACCATCCTCCTCCAGCTCAGCTTCGGTCACCTGCTCTCAAGTTACCACACTCCCGCCCGCCTCCACCACTACCACCACAGCCGCTTCACTTGATCCGTCAGAGGAGTTATTTACACATCAGTTGGATGCAATTAGTGATGCGCAACCATTGTTGCCAGATGATGTAGATAACAGGGATATGTCTCAGTCAGGCAGAATTACACACATGGACGTACAGTGTGATGATGATGATGATGATGTTGTACCCGCTGCTGCTTCCTTTGCTGAGGTGTCAGATACAAGTGAAGCGGTTGATGATGACGATGTGTCCACGGATGCCACGTGGGTGCCTGCTCGAAGAGAAGAAGAGGGGAAAGTTCAGAAGGGGAGACAGAGAGAATGAGGAGACGAGTTGGAAGCAGGGGAGGTCGTCGCAAGGAGTTAGTGGCACAGTCAGACAGCATGTATCGGCACCCGGGGTCAGCCAGACAGCACACCAGTCAACGCATGCTGTTGCGACCACCAGAATGCCGTCATTGCAAAGCTCAGTAGTGTGGCATTTTTTTGTGTATCTGCCTCTGATAACAGCAATGCCATTTGCAACCTGTGCCAAAAGAAACTGAGTCGTGGGAAGTCCAACACCCACATCGGTACAACTACTTTGCGAAGGCACATGATCTCACATCACAAACGCCTATGGGATCAAAACATGAGTACAAGCAGCACACAAACTCAAAGCCACCATGCTCCTCCTGGTCCAGCATCTTCAGCCACGTCAACCACTGCTGTCCTCCCTGCCCCCTCTCAACCAACCGCCACTCCGCCTCTCACCTTCAGCAGTTCCTGCTCATCTGCCCACAGTCAGGTGTCTGTCATATAACGCTGCAAGAGCATCAGAGCCGCCCCCAGATGCGGCGTAATAGCATCGCATTCCCAGTCAGCCATAAATAAATTTGCATAACTGGGGGCAAATCTGGTGCCCATGGCAGTCCCGCGTATCTGAAGATAATAATCATAATCAAAATAAAAATAATTATGCGAGAGAATATATGAAACTGCTTCTGTTATAAAATGTATCTGTTCCTGTGGTATTGTACTATTAGCTATAAGTTGTTTCTTTATAGCTTCTGTACCTTGTTTATGATCAATGATGGTACATAACGACTGTACGTCTAGAGTCCCAATGATCCATTCAGGTTTAACTATTAGATTCTCAATTGTTTTAATAATTTGGTTGGTATCTTTTATGTAAGATTTTGTTTGTTTGACAACTGATTGTAAATGTTTATCTATATATTCTGAGAGGTTGGTGGTAAGTGAATTGATACCTGAGATGATCGGATGGCCTGGAGGGTTTATTGGATTTTTGGGGATTTTTGGTAAGCAGTAAAAAGTGGGAAGTCTTTGTTGTGTATTGGTGATATATAGAGCTTCTTCTCTAGTTATACCTATATCTAACCCTTTTCTCACACAATCCAGTTAGTTGTGTGTGATATTCCATCACTGGATTTTTGGTTAGCTTAATATAGGTTGAGGTGTCTGATAGTTGTCTTTTACACTCTCTTAGGTAGTCTTCAGTGTTTAGGATAACAGTAGCGCCCCTTTATCCGCTGGGCGGATAGTTATTCCCTCATTTGTCTGAAGTTGTTTTATGGCCTCTCTTTCTGACTTGTTTAGATTATAAGTTCTATGATGTATAGTATCTTTCATTTTCCTGATGTCCTGTTCAATGCATTGTCGAAATGTAGCTATTTCTTGGCTAATTTCATTTCTAGGGTAATTTTTGGATTTGCATTTTAGATTTGTGTGTTGGAATTTGGACTTTACAGAGGTGGTTTGAGTTATAGGATTTTAAAAAATATATTTCTTTAAACATACTTTTCTTACGAATTTTTCTATTCCTATGTATGTGTCAAACTTGTTTGGGTTTTTGGTTGGGGCTAATTTCAAACCTTTATTTATAAGTGTAGTTTGTGTAGGTGTAAGTGTAATGGAACTCAAATTTACTATGAGATCATTCACATCTTGTGTTGTTACTGTCTGTGTTCCCTTCTTCTTCTTCCTCCTCCCTCTTCGTGTTCTATTCTTCTTCCATATCTGTGAGGGCTCTCCCGTTGTCTGTTCATGTGATCTTGGTAGCTGTGATGTGTTGGTGTGTGTGTCTGTGTCCATTCTTGGTGATGATGTATCCTACTGTTGTCTCCCTGATAATCTCTCTTGTGCCTTGAATTGTATTGATGTGTGATTGGTGATTGTCTTTGGTGATCGGTTGGTGATATTCTGCATCGGGGTCGTGCTTTCTGATGGAGGGGGGGGGTCTGATCTAAAAAATGTTCATTATTTAGTGTTTCAAATCTGTTTGACACCGGTATTGTGTAAAGATCTAATCTCTCTTTCCTTTCTGTTTGATTTTCCCTATTTCCTTCATCTACATCGTGGCTCCTATCTGATTTTGCTTCCTTCTCTATATGTTTCTGTGTATAATTTTTCTTACATTTTTTACATTTTTTATTCATAATTTCTTGTTCACTCCTATCAAAACCTCTGCAAATTCTAGTCTGCCACATCTCAAAGTCTTCCTTTGCTTGTACTCGATTCAGTTTCTCCTTAATTTGTTTTATTTGTTCCGTGATTTTTCTAATAATTCACTTCTGCGCTTTACTTTTAATTCCATGAGTTTCAAAGACTGGTCTTGTAGCAGTGTGTCCCATTCGTTCATGAATCTCTCATCAACAAGATCCTGTGATGGGGTTTTAGGTAATTTCAAACCTTTTGGAATTTTATCTATATCAATATACTGTTTTAATGACCTAATCTCCCACCGCTGTCTTAATTGCTTACCCAGTAGTGATTCTAATTCTTTAAATAATTCTGTACTACTTTCTTCCACATAACTCTCAATTTCATCAGTCTCAAAATTAAAATGTTCAACCCTCAATCTTTTTGTTTCTATGTGACTCCAGATATCCATTTTTATCAGCTAGGATCTCAATCCAAAATTGGGTGAAAAAAGTATCAGAAAGAATAACGGAATGGATGGATCACTAGCTGACTTGATGGGAGGTGCTCAGATCAAATACTGTATGTCTCACCCAGACATACAGGAATAAAATGAATTAAAATTGTACAATGATCGGCACTCATTATCAGGAACTCACATATCAATTAGGTAGATATATATTTATTACAAATAACACATATGGATAATTAATGATGATAAATATGGTACCATTAGAATCACAGACTTAAAATTATATTCGGCAATAAAATAGCTGTAAGTGATGTTCAATATTTGATCCTACTTCATCAATAACTGTCTTTTTGTATATACACAGCTCCGTGTGTTATGGTGTTTAGTTGATTCTCATAAAGCCTAGAGTCTGCGGGGATTACGCTTCAAAGATGTTGCAAAACATCTTTGAAGCGTAGTTGATGTCTGAAGAAAAATTCAATGCTGGAGCGCTCCGTGTCTTGATAGATAAGTGGTGGTGGTCCTCCAAACCATAAGCGTTTCAGGGCTCTGACTGTCCCCTTCCTCAGTGGTAGAAACCCCCATCTTCTCAAATCGGGCTTTTTATAGTGCCTGTCTCTATCTTTCCTAGGTTATCTTAAAAAACTGGACTAGAATCAACGGCTGTGTATCTCCTTATTGGTGAAAATAATTTATACAGCAGGAATAATTGAGGATCATTCTTAACTTAAAATGTAAATTAGAATATACAGTTTTACTTTTAAAAATATAAAATTATAGATTATTAAATAGATAGAGGATAAATAGCGGATCTCAAATAAAACCCTATTATATATGACAAATCTCAAATAGATACTTATTATATATTAATAACTCCTTTCAAAACCATAAGTATACCTATATCTAAAACCAGGTATAGAATAATATAAGAAGATATCCATATGTATGTGTACACATATAAAAAAAATATTTATGCATCTAAAAGTTTTTACCACTGAGGAAGCGGACAGTCAAAGCCCTGAAACGCGTATGGTTTGGAGGACCCCCATACCTATACTGGACCATCCACATTAAGTCGGATCAACTTATCTATCGAGACATGGAGCGCTCCAGCTTTGACTTTTTCTTCAGACATCACCAACAGCAGCGGAGTGGAAAATACCAGGACGGAGATCATCCCAGTGCGTGACACAGAGTAGGAGGAGATATCTGAGGTGAGACTCTTCTGTGCACTGGCCTGACACGTGGGATGCCGTGGTCGGGACCGAAGGAGCATTACCGAGCAGAGCACCTAAACCAAGGTAACATTACTCAATACTACTCTGAGTGCATGATAAGGATAACCACATACCACCTACAACCACTAAGTTGCAATATTTAGAGGCCAGTGTGGCGCATATATATATATATAAAATACTGTATAAAAAAACTTTGCAACATCTTTGAAGCATAATTCCCGCGGACTCTGGGCTTTATGAGAATCAACTAAACACCATAACACACGGAGCTGTGTATTTACAAAAAGACAGTTATTGATGAACTTCTGAGTAGGATCAAATATTAAACTTCACTTACAGCTATTTTATTGCCAAATATCATTTTAATTCTGTGATTCTAATAGTACCATATTTATCATTATTATTTATCCATATGTGTTTTTTGTAATAAATATATATCTACCTAATTGATATGTGAGTTCCTGATATTGAGTGCAGATCATTCTCAATCACAGGTATAACTTTCCTATAAGAGATATTGAACCAATAACATGAGAGCTGCTCTCTGATTATTTAATCTGCATTACAGTAAATCACCAATAGTGCAGTATAATATCATAGAGGGACATCAGCTTCTATAGTAATCATAGTCACTACATATTAGTACCATGTAGAGTTGTTTCGATACCAAAATTTTGATTCGGTATTGATACCATAAAAAAGTATTGCGATACTCGGAACCATGCAATACCACACGAAAAAAAAAAACTTCCCAAAAAATTAAATTTTTTTTTACTTTTCTGTTACGACGTTCACCGCATAGGTTTATTTTTTATTTTTAACAGTTTGGAGTCGGACTTTAGATATGGCAATATGTTATATGTTTATCTATATATTTTTTAGTAGAACCTGGGATCTTTTCATCCCTTGTCCTATTCCCCCAAATGGATCTCTATCAGGGTGAATAGGACTGCACATTTCCCTGCTGCCCTGTGCTCTGTGCATACAGCAGCAGGGAGCCCCCATGGCAGCTAGGGCTTCAGTAGCGATCGGTTACCATGGCATCCAGGACGCTACTGAATCCCTGGCTGCCATGGGGGACTGCCACTGCCACCAATGGAGGGGACCCTGTGGCCACTGCCACCAATGAACTAAAAACTTTAATACTGGGAGGGGGACGGGATTGAGGGCGCCCTGCCGACTCATTTAGTTTAATACAGGTTTTAGGGGGGGTCGCACTTTCCACACAATATTTAACCTTTAATACAGATACAGGAGGCGGATACTGCCGGCACCCACCTTCTGTATCTGTATTAAAGGCTAATAATCATTGTGTGGGCAGGACCGGTGCAGAGCGGCAGGACCGGGGCAGAGCGGCAGGCCGGGTACTTGTTGCAGGCGGAGAAGGAAGAGGGCACAGGACACTGAGGAGGAGGCGGAGGCTGCCGTTCGCCCGACGCAGCAGTTCTCTCCTCCCATGTTCCTCCTCCCGCACTAATCACCGGCACCGCATTGGAATGTATGATAATGGCAATCAAATGATTGTAAGTTATATTTCCCTATGGGAACTATATAAAAGTGTAAAAAAAAAAAAAGTAAAAAAAAAAAAAAAAACCATAAAGGTTCAAATCACCCCCTTTTGCTAAAATTAAAATTTAAAACTAAATTTTTTTTAAAAAAATACACATCATGAGTGTCGCAATGTGCGAAAGTACGTCAAACAGCAAAAAAGGAAAAAAGCATCCAAATGGCGGATTCGCTGTTTTTGGTCGCTTCATTTTCCACAAAAAATTACATAAAAGGTGATCAAAATGTCATACGCACACCAGAATGGTATCAATAAGAAGATAGGATTATGACGCAAAAAATGAGCCCCCATACAGCTCTGTACATCTAATTATAAAAAAGTTATAGGGTCAAAACACGGTGACTAAAAAGTAAAACTAATTTTTTCCCACTTTTTAAATTTTTTTTCACTGTCAAAACGCAAGAAAACCTATATATATAAGGTATCGCTGGATTCGTACTGTAGAGTAAAAATAACCAGTCAGTTTTATCGCACATGGAACGTCAGAATTTAAAAACCCGCAAAACTTTTCTTTGCAATTTCACCCCATTTGGAATTTTTTTCCCGCTTCCCACTTACATCATATGCAATATTAAATGGTGTAGTTGGAAAGTACAACATGTCCCGCAAAAAAAATCCCTCATATGGCTATGTGAACCGAAAAAAAAAAAAAAAATATGGCTCTGGGAAGGCAGGGAGCGCAAAACGAAAACACACAAAAAAAAAGGGGTTAAAATAATGCAGTCATACTTGTGGATTGTTGAAGCTAGAAATTATATAGATATTAGTTTATTTTTATGGGTTGCCTATTTTTGACACGTCTTACAGCATCTTGGTGTGGACAGAGCAAAGGTACATACCACACCAATTTGCTTCCACTGGCAAGAGGAGGTGACCTGAACAAAGAGGGGGATATATGTAGCCTTCAGGATTTTCTGCACCGCCCACATCCTGTCTAAAGAGCTCCCCAGTGAATTAACCCCTTAATGGCCCTATCCTTCTATCTACTTTACCATTAATGTGAAAGGGCCAGCTCACTAAAGCCCTAAGGGGAAATGGGGGGGGGCATCAGTCCCTGAGCACCCTCCCTATACCGTCGGGCGCTTGCCAGATTTTCCTACTAATAAGATTTCACTGATTTATATCCTGCTAAATCTGGCTAGCCAGGGGATAGGAGACGTGGTGACTATCTCTCACGGGCACATGAGCCCTATGGGGGCTGAACCAGAGGAGTAGGAGGAGGACATTCGAAACAGAAGCAATGCGTAGAGAAATAGCTGATTTTTCTACCCAGGTGACAGGAGAGGAGGAGCAGCCGGGGTAGCTAGGGGGCGATGAGGAAGATGAGGCAGATGACCCAGACACACAGTGATGGTATGCAGTGGAGATGGAGGAAGGGAGTCCCTCCGAGTCATTTGAGCAAATGGACCGATGCATGCTCAGTTGCTTGCGTACTGGCAGCCGAATTGTCACCATACAGCAGAGAGATGACTACTGGATCTGCACCATGTTAGACCCTCGCTACCGGTCCAAAATGGGGGCCATTTTTACACCTGCTAAGAGGGAGGACAAACTAAACTACAAACCGGATTCCAAAAAGTTGGGACACTAAACAAATTGTGAATAAAAACTGAATGCAATGATGTGGAAATGGCAAATGTCAATATTTTATTTGTAATAGAACGTAGATGACAGATCAAACGTTTAATCCGAGTAAATGTATCATTTTAAAGGAAAAATATGTTGAAATTTCACGGTGTCAACAAATCCCCAAAAAGTTGGGACAAGTAGCAATAAGAGGCTGGAAAAAGTAAATTTGAGCATAACGAAGAGCTGGGAGACCAATTAACACTAATTAGGTCAATTGGCAACATGATTGGGTATAAAAAGAGCTTCTCAGAGTGGCAGTGTCTCTCAGAAGCCAAGATGGGTAGAGGATCACCAATTCCCACAATGTTGCGCAGAAAGATAGTGGAGCAATATCAGAAAGGTGTTACCCAGCGAAAAATTGCAAAGACTTTGCATCTATCATCATTAACTGTGCATAACATCATCCAAAGATTTAGAGAATCTGGAACAATCTCTGTGCGTCACGGCCGTAAAAGGGTCAAGGCCGTAAAACCATACTAGATGCCCGTGATCTCTGGGCCCTTAAACGACACTGCACAACAAACAGG
Organism: Bufotes viridis; assembly: GCA_033119425.1. NCBI lineage: Eukaryota > Metazoa > Chordata > Amphibia > Anura > Bufonidae > Bufotes > Bufotes viridis. Next base: position 318,623,620 of record CM065590.1, read on the forward strand.
AATGCTACTGTAAAGGAAATCACAGAATGGGCTCAGTAATACTTCCAGAAACCATTGTCAGTGAACACAATCCACCATGCCATCCGCCGTTGCCAGCTGAAACTCTAGAGGGCACTCTGGGGACATTGGCTCTACTGGGGACACTAAGAGATGATGTTTTTATTTTATTTTTTACTGACACACAGCAAGGCATTTTTGTACTGGCACACATTATAAGGGGGGTTTCTACTGTCACACATTATAAAGAGAATTATTACTACAGGGGCATTATGGTGGGCTTTATTACAACTGGGGGACTATGGGAGCATTATTACTTCTGGGACACAATTACTGTTGGGGGCACTGTAGGAGCACTACTACTACTAAGTGCATTCTGGCACAGAATTATTACTATAGTTGTGATTTTGGGGAGCACTATTACTGTGGGGGCACCCTGGCACAGTATCAGCTTAGCACAGTTATTTTTGGGGACATTATGGTTACACTATTGGTATCAGGGACACTATTTCCTGTGTGCAGTTTTTTTTAGAGCATTGTGTTCCAATAATTATTAAAAGGGGGGCTTTCTGTGTGTAACTAGTATTTTCAGGGGTTTATCAGTTTATGCAGTATAGTTTTGGGGGTGCATGATGGAAAAGTAGGAAACTAAGATGTCTGTCAAACTCTGCAGAGAGAAGAGATGGCTGAAAGAAATCATCATGGTGGTCTGATCTGAATGGAGAAGATAAAGAAAGAGAACATCTACATCACAGGAGATGTCACTGGATGTAAGAGGTATGTTGTGGGGCTGCATTAGGCTACTTTCACAACTGCGTTAGTGATTCTGGCAGGCTGTTCCGGCAGAGAACAGCCTGCCAAAATTCACTGGATCCGGCACTGCTGGATGCAGACTGAATGCCCGCCGCCCCAATCAACTACAATGGGGTACGGCAGAGATCCGGCCACAATCTGGAAGGGGGGGGGGCGCTTTTTTGATTTTCGCCCTGTTGGTAAATTTTCCTAGAAACTGCCCTGCTCGAGCTTCCAGTAAATCCTTTAGCGTGGTCCTCTTGAGTAGCTGGTATTGCTGAGCCATTCATTCCCTTGTTTGGTTCAAGATGTCGATTCGGGATTCCAATCCCTCTGCTTGCCACCAGTTGTAAGGAAACCGAGTATATTTAAACCACATTCGGTAGTTTCCTCCCGAACCGCCCGAGCCTGGTGAATATAGCGCTCCGTTCGGCTGTTGACGTAGACGAATTCCATACGAAATGCCAATCACTTTATAAGATGATTCCCTTAATAAAGCATGCGAATCCCCAAACATCAGCCGAAGTCAAGAAGAAGGGTACAAATAGAACACGTCATTATTAACACACATAGGCTTTTATGCAAGTCCCCATGCAAAGGAACATCCCACAGGGAGGGACACAGTATAGCCAATCAAGTACAATGGAAACATAAAACCCTTCCAGCATAAACATACAATTCCCTACCGTAGTCCTGGAGATAATCAAGCCTGATAAAGTAACAACTTGATTATCTCTAGGCAGAAAAGTCACAGTTTTCCCCAATATCTGGAACACCCCTTTATACATGAGGTATCCCCACAAATCATATGTCCCCTGATAGCCCCGATCTGGGTGATCAACATATTCAAATTTCACCCAGATCGGATTGGGGGTTTTCAAAGAACATGGAAGTCTTCTGTGACCGGTTCACCCTGGGTGGGCTGCCCAAAATAGTTTCATAAGTCTGGGTGTTTTTGCTGGTCACTTTAGCGAAATGGGGGATTTCTTCACATAAAATATGGATCTTTATGTTGATAGAAGCATATATATAATGTATTAGATAGAGGGGCGGTCTCACTGCCGGCAGGAGGTCAGAAAGAACGTATATTGAAACTGGTCTCCAGTCAGCAGGTGGGCCCGCTTCCCTAAAAGGCCTTCACAAAAAACCAAAAATTTCTAAATCGGCGTTAAGTCCCCTTGGTGTTAACGTATTAAAATCAAAGATACGTCTTGACTCCAATCTTGACATTTGACTAATATGGTCCCCCCCTCCAGTGAATATCTACTTTTTCAAGAGCAGCAAACTAAAGCCCTGAGGGGTCTTTATTGTGTATTTCTTTAAAGTGGTGGGATAATGAGTGTTTTTCGTATCCATTTTTGATGTTTGCAATATGCCCTGAGATACGCTTTTTTAGTGTTCTTTTGGTTCTTCCCACATACTGTTTCTTGCAGGGGCATTGGGCTATATATATGATGTTGGTTGTATTACAAGTCAGACATTCTTTGATAGTGTGTGCGCATGAGCTAGTTGTTGATTTGATTTCAGTGTTTTTTTTTTGGAAAAGGGGTGATGCGGCAATTTGAACACCTTCCACATCTAAAAAATCCAGTAAGTTTAGTTAAATTGTGTATCATATTTCCCTTCCTCTGTAGATCTTTAATAGTTGGGGCTATCTGGAGACCCAGATTTGGGGCTCTCGTAAATATAATACATGGTAGTGTTGGTAATAGGGGTCCTATGGTTTTATCATTTTTTATATGATACCAATGCTTATTGATGATTAGAGATGGCCCGAATTATCCGCCGGCGAACAATTCCCGGCGAACATAGCTTGTTTGCGTTCCCGCAGCGGGCGAACACATGGATGTTCGGTCCGCCCCCTATACATCATCATTGAGCAAACTTTGACCCTGTACCTCACAGTCAGCAGACACATTCCAGCCAATCAGCAGCATACCCTCCCTCCCAGACCCTCCCATCTCCTGAACAGCATCCATTTTAGATTCATTCGGAAGCTGCAGTCTTAGTGAGAGGAGGGAGAGTGTAGTTGCTGCTGATTTAATAGGGAAATCGATAGCTAGGCTAGTGAATTCAGTGTCCACTCCAGTCCTGAAAGACTCATCTGATCTCTGCTGTAAGGACAGCATCCTGACAGCACCCCAAAAAGCCCTTTTAGGGCTGCAACATTAGTCTGCTTTTTTTTCTCTCCATATATATATTACAGTTGCCTGGCCTGCCTGTGTGTGAGGAGCTGCAGGCCCACAGACTGTAGTGTGCCCACTGCCAGTGCCCACCCCTCTCATCCCGTGTGGCACAGGACTTTGCATTAAAAAGGCATTTCATTTTTACACTTTAGTGTAATTTCAGTTGCTTGCCTGCTAGCGTGTGTCAGGCCGACTTCAACTGACTGTAGTGTGCCCACTGCCAGTGCCCAAGCCTGTCATACCGTGTGGCACAGGACTTTGCATCAAAAAGGCATTTCATTTTTATACTTTAGTGTAATTTCAGTTGCTTACCTGCTAGTGTGTGTCAGGCCGACTTCCACTGACTGTAGTGTGCCCACTGCCAGTTCCCACCCCTGTCATACCGTGTGGCACAGGACTTTGCATCAAAAAAGGCATTTAATTTTTACACTTTAGTGTAATTTCAGTTGCTTGCCTGCTAGTGTGTGTCAGGCCGACTTCCACTGACTGTAGTGTGCCCACTGCCAGTGCCCACCCCTGTCATACCGTGTGGCACAGGACTTTGCATCCAAAAAGGCATTTCATTTTTACACTTTAGTGTAATTTCAGTTGCTTGCCTGCTGCCAGTGTGTGTCAGGCCCACTTCCACAGACTGTAGTGTGCCCACTGCCAGTGCCAACCAATGAGGCCAGGTGGCACAGTAGCTTGCCGATAAAAAGGCATTTAATTTTTACACATTAGTCTAATTTCAGTGGCTTGCCTGCTGCCAGTGTGTGTCAGGCCCACTTCCACAGACTGTAGTGTGCCCACTGCCAGTGCCAACCACTGATACCGGGTGGCACAGTAGCTTGCCGATAAATAAGGCTTTTAATTTTTAGACAGTATTCTAATTTCAGTTGCTTGCCTGCTGCCAGTGTGTGTCAGGCTCACTTTCACAGACTGTAGTGTGCCCACTGCCAGTGCCAACCACTGATACCGGGTGGCACAGTACCGTATTTTTCGCCCTATAAGACGTACCTGCCTATAAGACGCACCTAGGTTTTTGAGGAGGAAAATAAGAAAAAAATATTTTGAACCAAAAGGTGTACTTTTGGTGGGTTTTTACTAATGGTGTTCTGTGCATGACACTATTATAATGCACTGTTATGGGGGATCTGTGGATGACGCACTGTTATGGGAGATCTGTGGATGACGCACTGTTATGGGAAATCTGTGGATGACGCACTGTTATGGGGGCATCTGTGGAGGACACACTGTTATGGGGGCATCTGTGGATGACGCACTGTTATGTGGGATCTCTGGTTAACCGCTGTTATGTGGGGAGCTGGGGATGGCACTGGTATGGGGGCATCTGGGGATGGCACTGTACGGGGGCATCTGGGGATAGCACTGTATGGGGGAATCTGTGGATGGCACTGTATGGGGGCATCTGGGAATGACACTGCTATGGGGAATCTGTGGATGACTCATAGCATCTTATGCTATGTGTCATCCACAGATTCCCCCATAACAGTGGCTGCGATGACCCCAATACAGGGGCTGTGGGCGGCATCTTGTTTGCTAATGACAGGGGGCCCGTGCAATAACTGTATTCTACTACATCGGGCCCGCTGTAGTAATGTTATAGGCGATGTTTAAAACTATCATCTTGATTAAACTTAATGCTGGCAGTAGTACCCTACCTCCTATAATCTACGATAGCAGGCAGGACTGGAGTCAGGAGGCCGGACGGGCAGCAGGCGGCAGCATGACGTCATGCGCCTGTGCCGTCTGCTTCATTCATAAAGTGGGCGGAGCAGACGCGTGGCGTTACGCTGCAGCCTCCTGCCCGTCCGGCCTCCTGATTCCAGTCCTGCCTGCGATCGTAGATTATAGCAGGTAGGGTACTACTGCCAGAATTAAGTTTAATCAAGATGATAGTTTTAAACATCGCCTATAACATTACTACAGCGGGCCGGTGTAGTAGAATACAGTTACTGCATGGGCCCGCTGTCATTAGCAAACAAGATGCCGCCCACAGCCCCTCCTCATTGATACACACGCCAGCTGCGCTCTTCAGAAGCACGGCGGTGTATCAATGTTTGCCGCATTCACCCCATAAGACACAGCACTATTTTCCCCCCACTTTTGGGGGGAAGTGCGTCTTATAGGGCGAAAAATACGGTAGCTTGCCGATAAATAAAGCATTCCAAGTCTAATTTCAGTTGGTTGCCTGCTGCCAGTGTGAGTCAGGCCCACTTCCACTGACCGTAGTGTGCCCACTGGCAGTGCCCACCACTGATACCGGGTGGCACAGTACCTAGCACGCGTAGTACCTAATCTAAAAAAAAAATGACAGGCAGAGGCAGGCCACCCCGCAGGGGTCGCCGTGGTTGTGGTGCTTTGATTTCCACTGTCCCTGGAATAATGCCTAGTGTTCAGAGGCCACGTTCCCTAAACCCAAAAATTCTGAGGACATAGTTGACTGGCTTAGACAGGACACCCAATCTTCAACAGCTTCCGCTAAGAACCTTGGCGCACCATCCTCCTCCAGCTCAGCTTCGGTCACCTGCTCTCAAGTTACCACACTCCCGCCCGCCTCCACCACTACCACCACAGCCGCTTCACTTGATCCGTCAGAGGAGTTATTTACACATCAGTTGGATGCAATTAGTGATGCGCAACCATTGTTGCCAGATGATGTAGATAACAGGGATATGTCTCAGTCAGGCAGAATTACACACATGGACGTACAGTGTGATGATGATGATGATGATGTTGTACCCGCTGCTGCTTCCTTTGCTGAGGTGTCAGATACAAGTGAAGCGGTTGATGATGACGATGTGTCCACGGATGCCACGTGGGTGCCTGCTCGAAGAGAAGAAGAGGGGAAAGTTCAGAAGGGGAGACAGAGAGAATGAGGAGACGAGTTGGAAGCAGGGGAGGTCGTCGCAAGGAGTTAGTGGCACAGTCAGACAGCATGTATCGGCACCCGGGGTCAGCCAGACAGCACACCAGTCAACGCATGCTGTTGCGACCACCAGAATGCCGTCATTGCAAAGCTCAGTAGTGTGGCATTTTTTTGTGTATCTGCCTCTGATAACAGCAATGCCATTTGCAACCTGTGCCAAAAGAAACTGAGTCGTGGGAAGTCCAACACCCACATCGGTACAACTACTTTGCGAAGGCACATGATCTCACATCACAAACGCCTATGGGATCAAAACATGAGTACAAGCAGCACACAAACTCAAAGCCACCATGCTCCTCCTGGTCCAGCATCTTCAGCCACGTCAACCACTGCTGTCCTCCCTGCCCCCTCTCAACCAACCGCCACTCCACCTCTCACCTTCAGCAGTTCCTGCTCATCTGCCCACAGTCAGGTGTCTGTCATATAACGCTGCAAGAGCATCAGAGCCGCCCCCAGATGCGGCGTAATAGCATCGCATTCCCAGTCAGCCATAAATAAATTTGCATAACTGGGGGCAAATCTGGTGCCCATGGCAGTCCCGCGTATCTGAAGATAATAATCATAATCAAAATAAAAATAATTATGCGAGAGAATATATGAAACTGCTTCTGTTATAAAATGTATCTGTTCCTGTGGTATTGTACTATTAGCTATAAGTTGTTTCTTTATAGCTTCTGTACCTTGTTTATGATCAATGATGGTACATAACGACTGTACGTCTAGAGTCCCAATGATCCATTCAGGTTTAACTATTAGATTCTCAACTGTTTTAATAATTTGGTTGGTATCTTTTATGTAAGATTTTGTTTTTTTGACAACTGATTGTAAATGTTTATCTATATATTCTGAGAGGTTGGTGGTAAGTGAATTGATACCTGAGATGATCGGATGGCCTGGAGGGTTTATTGGATTTTTGGGGATTTTTGGTAAGCAGTAAAAAGTGGGAAGTCTTTGTTGTGTATTGGTGATATATAGAGCTTCTTCTCTAGTTATACCTATATCTAACCCTTTTCTCACACAATCCAGTTAGTTGTGTGTGATATTCCATCACTGGATTTTTGGTTAGCTTAATATAGGTTGAGGTGTCTGATAGTTGTCTTTTACACTCTCTTAGGTAGTCTTCAGTGTTTAGGATAACAGTAGCGCCCCTTTATCCGCTGGGCGGATAGTTATTCCCTCATTTGTCTGAAGTTGTTTTATGGCCTCTCTTTCTGACTTGTTTAGATTATAAGTTCTATGATGTATAGTATCTTTCATTTTCCTGATGTCCTGTTCAATGCATTGTCGAAATGTAGCTATTTCTTGGCTAATTTCATTTCTAGGGTAATTTTTGGATTTGCATTTTAGATTTGTGTGTTGGAATTTGGACTTTACAGAGGTGGTTTGAGTTATAGGATTTTAAAAAATATATTTCTTTAAACATACTTTTCTTACGAATTTTTCTATTCCTATGTATGTGTCAAACTTGTTTGGGTTTTTGGTTGGGGCTAATTTCAAACCTTTATTTATAAGTGTAGTTTGTGTAGGTGTAAGTGTAATGGAACTCAAATTTACTATGAGATCATTCACATCTTGTGTTGTTACTGTCTGTGTTCCCTTCTTCTTCTTCCTCCTCCCTCTTCGTGTTCTATTCTTCTTCCATATCTGTGAGGGCTCTCCCGTTGTCTGTTCATGTGATCTTGGTACCTGTGATGTGTTGGTGTGTGTGTCTGTGTCCATTCTTGGTGATGATGTATCCTACTGTTGTCTCCCTGATAATCTCTCTTGTGCCTCGAATTGTATTGATGTGTGATTGGTGATTGTCTTTGGTGATCGGTTGGTGATATTCTGCATCGAGGTCGTGCTTTCTGATGGAGGGGGTCTGATCTAAAAATGTTCATTATTTAGTGTTTCAAATCTGTTTGACACCGGTATTGTGTAAAGATCTAATCTCTCTTTCCTTTCTGTTTGATTTTCCCTATTTCCTTCATCTACATCGTGGCTCCTATCTGATTTTGCTTCCTTCTCTATATGTTTCTGTGTATAATTTTTCTTACATTTTTTACATTTTTTATTCATAATTTCTTGTTCACTCCTATCAAAACCTCTGCAAATTCTAGTCTGCCACATCTCAAAGTCTTCCTTTGCTTGTACTCGATTCAGTTTCTCCTTAATTTGTTTTATCGTGATTTTTCTAATAATTCACTTCTGCGCTTTACTTTTAATTCTATGAGTTTCAAAGACTGGTCTTGTAGCAGTGTGTCCCATTCGTTCATGAATCTCTCATCAACAAGATCCTGTGCTGGGGTTTTAGGTAATTTCAAACCTTTTGGAATTTTATCTTTATCAATATACTGTTTTAATGACCTAATCTCCCACCGCTGTCTTAATTGCTTACCCAGTAGTGATTCTAATTCTTTAAATAATTCTGTACTACTTTCTTCCGCATAACTCTCAATTTCATCAGTCTCAAAATTAAAATGTTCAACCCTCAATCTTTTTGTTTCTATGTGACTCCAGATATCCATTTTTATCAGCTAGGATCTCAATCCAAAATTGGGTGAAAAAAGTATCAGAAAGAATAACGGAATGGATGGATCACTAGCTGACTTGATGGGAGGTGCTCAGATCAAATACTGTATGTCTCACCCAGACATACAGGAATAAAATGAATTAAAATTGTACAATGATCGGCACTCATTATCAGGAACTCACATATCAATTAGGTAGATATATATTTATTACAAATAACACATATGGATAATTAATGATGATAAATATGGTACCATTAGAATCACAGACTTAAAATTATATTCGGCAATAAAATAGCTGTAAGTGATGTTCAATATTTGATCCTACTTCATCAATAACTGTCTTTTTGTATATACACAGCTCCGTGTGTTATGGTGTTTAGTTGATTCTCATAAAGCCTAGAGTCTGCGGGGATTACGCTTCAAAGATGTTGCAAAACATCTTTGAAGCGTAGTTGATGTCTGAAGAAAAATTCAATGCTGGAGCGCTCCGTGTCTTGATAGATAAGTGGTGGTGGTCCTCCAAACCATAAGCGTTTCAGGGCTCTGACTGTCCCCTTCCTCAGTGGTAGAAACCCCCATCTTCTCAAATCGGGCTTTTTATAGTGCCTGTCTCTATCTTTCCTAGGTTATCTTAAAAAACTGGACTAGAATCAACGGCTGTGTATCTCCTTATTGGTGAAAATAATTTATACAGCAGGAATAATTGAGGATCATTCTTAACTTAAAATGTAAATTAGAATATACAGTTTTACTTTTAAAAATATAAAATTATAGATTATTAAATAGATAGAGGATAAATAGCGGATCTCAAATAAAACCCTATTATATATGACAAATCTCAAATAGATACTTATTATATATTAATAACTCCTTCCAAAACCATAAGTATACCTATATCTAAAACCAGGTATAGAATAATATAAGAAGATATCCATATGTATGTGTACACATATAAAAAAAATATTTATGCATCTAAAAGTTTCTACCACTGAGGAAGCGGACAGTCAAAGCCCTGAAACGCGTATGGTTTGGAGGACCCCCATACCTATACTGGACCATCCACATTAAGTCGGATCAACTTATCTATCGAGACATGGAGCGCTCCAGCTTTGACTTTTTCTTCAGACATCACCAACAGCAGCGGAGTGGAAAATACCAGGACGGAGATCATCCCAGTGCGTGACACAGAGTAGGAGGAGATATCTGAGGTGAGACTCTTCTGTGCACTGGCCTGACACGTGGGATGCCGTGGTCGGGACCGAAGGAGCATTACCGAGCAGAGCACCTAAACCAAGGTAACATTACTCAATACTACTCTGAGTGCATGATAAGGATAACCACATACCACCTACAACCACTAAGTTGCAATATTTAGAGGCCAGTGTGGCGCATATATATATATATAAAATACTGTATAAAAAAACTTTGCAACATCTTTGAAGCATAATTCCCGCGGACTCTGGGCTTTATGAGAATCAACTAAACACCATAACACACGGAGCTGTGTATTTACAAAAAGACAGTTATTGATGAACTTCTGAGTAGGATCAAATATTAAACTTCACTTACAGCTATTTTATTGCCAAATATCATTTTAATTCTGTGATTCTAATAGTACCATATTTATCATCATTATTTATCCATATGTGTTTTTTGTAATAAATATATATCTACCTAATTGATATGTGAGTTCCTGATATTGAGTGCAGATCATTCTCAATCACAGGTATAACTTTCCTATAAGAGATATTGAACCAATAACATGAGAGCTGCTCTCTGATTATTTAATCTGCATTACAGTAAATCACCAATAGTGCAGTATAATATCATAGAGGGACAACAGCTTCTATAGTAATCATAGTCACTACATATTAGTACCATGTAGAGTTGTTTCGATACCAAAATTTTGATTCGGTATTGATACCATAAAAAAGTATTGCGATACTCGATACCATGCAATACCACACCAAAAAAAAAAACTTCCCAAAAAAATTTAATTTGTGAATTGCGCTTTTTTTTTTTACTTTTCTGTTACGACGTTCACCGCATAGGTTTATTTTTTATTTTTAACAGTTTGGAGTCGGACTTTAGATATGGCAATATGTTATATGTTTATCTATATATTTTTTAGTAGAACCTGGGATCTTTTCATCCCTTGTCCTATTCCCCCAAATGGATCTCTATCAGGGTGAATAGGACTGCACATTTCCCTGCTGCCCTGTGCTCTGTGCATACAGCAGCAGGGAGCCCCCATGGCAGCTAGGGCTTCAGTAGCGTCCTGGCTACCATGGTAACCGATCGCAATGTAGGGCTCCGATCGGTTACCATGGCAGCCAGGACGCTACTGAATCCCTGGCTGCCATGGGGAACTGCCACTGCCACCAATGGAGGGGACCCTGTGGCCACTGCCACCAATGAACTAAAAACTTTAATACTGGGAGGGGACGGGATTGAGGGCGCCCTGCCGACTCATTTAGTTTAATACGGGTTTTAGGGAGTCGCACTTCCACACAATATTTAACCTTTAATACAGATACAGGAGGCGGATACTGCCGGCACCCACCTTCTGTATCTGTATTAAAGGCTAATAATCATTGTGTGGGCAGGACCGGTGCAGAGCGGCAGGACCGGGGCAGAGCGGCAGGCCGGGTACTTGTTGCAGGCGGAGAAGGAAGAGGGCACAGGACACTGAGGAGGAGGCGGAGGCTGCCGTTCGCCCGACGCAGCAGTTCTCTCCTCCCATGTTCCTCCTCCCGCACTAATCACCGGCACCGCATTGGAATGTATGATAATGGCAATCAAATGATTGTAAGTTATATTTCCCTATGGGAACTATATAAAAGTGTAAAAAAAAAAAAGTAAAAAAAAAAAAAAAAAAAAACCCATAAAGGTTCAAATCACCCCCTTTTGCTAAAATAAAAATTTAAAACTAAATTTTTTAAAAAAATACACATCATGAGTGTCGCAATGTGCGAAAGTACGTCAAACAGCAAAAAAGGAAAAAAGCATCCAAATGGCGGATTCGCTGTTTTTGGTCGCTTCATTTTCCACAAAAAATTACATAAAAGGTGATCAAAATGTCATACGCACACCAGAATGGTATCAATAAGAAGATAGGATTATGACGCAAAAAATGAGCCCCCATACAGCTCTGTACATCTAATTATAAAAAAGTTATAGGGTCAAAACACGGTGACTAAAAAGTAAAACTAATTTTTTTCCCACTTTTTAAATTTTTTTTCACTGTCAAAACGCAAGAAAACCTATATATATAAGGTATCGCTGGATTCGTACTGTAGAGTAAAAATAACCAGTCAGTTTTATCGCACATGGAACGTCAGAATTTAAAAACCCGCAAAACTTTTCTTTGCAATTTCACCCCATTTGGAATTTTTTTCCCGCTTCCCACTTACATCATATGCAATATTAAATGGTGTAGTTGGAAAGTACAACATGTCCCGTAAAAAAATCCCTCATATGGCTATGTGAACCAAAAAAAAAAAAAATATGGCTCTGGGAAGGCAGGGAGCGCAAAACGAAAACACACAAAAAAAAAGGGGTTAAAATAATGCAGTCATACTTGTGGATTGTTGAAGCTAGAAATTATATAGATATTAGTTTATTTTTATGGGTTGCCTATTTTTGACACGTCTTACAGCATCTTGGTGTGGACAGAGCAAAGGTACATACCACACCAATTTGCTTCCACTGGCAAGAGGAGGTGACCTGAACAAAGAGGGGATATATGTAGCCTTCAGGATTTTCTGCACCGCCCACATCCTGTCTAAAGAGCTCCCCAGTGAATTAACCCCTTAATGGCCCTATCCTTCTATCTACTTTACCATTAATGTGAAAGGGCCAGCTCACTAAAGCCCTAAGGGGAAATGGGGGCATCAGTCCCTGAGCACCCTCCCTATACCGTCGGGCGCTTGCCAGATTTTCCTACTAATAAGATTTCACTGATTTATATCCTGCTAAATCTGGCTAGCCAGGGGATAGGAGACGTGGTGACTATCTCTCACGGGCACATGAGCCCTATGGGGGCTGAACCAGAGGAGTAGGAGGAGGACATTCGAAACAGAAGCAATGCGTAGAGAAATAGCTGATTTTTCTACCCAGGTGACAGGAGAGGAGGAGCAGCCGGGGTAGCTAGGGGCGATGAGGAAGATGAGGCAGATGACCCAGACACACAGTGATGGTATGCAGTGGAGATGGAGGAAGGGAGTCCCTCCGAGTCATTTGAGCAAATGGACCGATGCATGCTCAGTTGCTTGCGTACTGGCAGCCGAATTGTCACCATACAGCAGAGAGATGACTACTGGATCTGCACCATGTTAGACCCTCGCTACCGGTCCAAAATGGGGGCCATTTTTACACCTGCTAAGAGGGAGGACAAACTAAACTACAAACCGGATTCCAAAAAGTTGGGACACTAAACAAATTGTGAATAAAAACTGAATGCAATGATGTGGAAATGGCAAATGTCAATATTTTATTTGTAATAGAACGTAGATGACAGATCAAACGTTTAATCCGAGTAAATGTATCATTTTAAAGGAAAAATATGTTGAAATTTCACGGTGTCAACAAATCCCCAAAAAGTTGGGACAAGTAGCAATAAGAGGCTGGAAAAAGTAAATTTGAGCATAACGAAGAGCTGGGAGACCAATTAACACTAATTAGGTCAATTGGCAACATGATTGGGTATAAAAAGAGCTTCTCAGAGTGGCAGTGTCTCTCAGAAGCCAAGATGGGTAGAGGATCACCAATTCCCACAATGTTGCGCAGAAAGATAGTGGAGCAATATCAGAAAGGTGTTACCCAGCGAAAAATTGCAAAGACTTTGCATCTATCATCATTAACTGTGCATAACATCATCCAAAGATTTAGAGAATCTGGAACAATCTCTGTGCGTCACGGCCGTAAAAGGGTCAAGGCCGTAAAACCATACTAGATGCCCGTGATCTCTGGGCCCTTAAACGACACTGCACAACAAACAGGAATGCTACTGTAAAGGAAATCACAGAATGGGCTCAGTAATACTTCCAGAAACCATTGTCAGTGAACACAATCCACCATGCCATCCGCCGTTGCCAGCTGAAACTCTACAGTGCAAAGAAGAAGCCATTTCTAAGCAAGATCCACAAGCTCAGGCATTTTCACTGGGCCAGGGATCATTTAAAATGGAGTGTGGCAAAATGGAAGACTGTTCTGTGGTCAGACGAGTCATGATACGAAGTTCTTTTTGGAAATCTGGGACGCCATGTCATCCGGACCAAAGAGGACAAGGACAACCCAATTTGTTATCAACGCTCAGTTCAGAAGCCTGCATCTCTGATGGTATGGGGTTGCATGAGTGCGTGTGGCATGGGCAGCTTGCATGTCTGGAAAGGCACCATCAATGTAGAAAAATATATTCAGGTTCTAGAACAACATATGCTCCCATCCAGACGTCATCTCTTTCAGGGAAGACCCTGCATTTTTCAACAAGATAATGCCAGACCACATTCTGCATCAATCACAACATCATGGCTGCGTAGGAGAAGGATCTGGGTACTGAAATGGCCAGTCTGCAGTCCAGATCTTTCACCTATAGAGAACATTTGGTGCATCATAAAGAGGAAGGTGCAACAAAGAAGGCCCAGGATGATTGAACAGTTAGAGGCCTGTATTAGACAAGAATGGGAGAGCATTCCTATTTCTAAACTTGAGAAACTGGTCTCCTCGGTCCCCAGACGTCTGTTGAGTGTTGTAAGAAGAAGGGGAGATGCCACACAGTCGTGAAAATGGCCTTGCCCCAACTTTTTTGGGATTTGTTGACACCATGAAATTCTGAATCAACATATTTTCCCTTAAAATGGTACATTTTCTCAGTTTAAACTGTTCCGTGATTTATGTTCTATTCTGAATAAAATATTAGAAGCTGGCACCTCCACATCATTGCATTCAGTTTTTATTCACGATTTGTATAGTGTCCCAACTTTTTTGGAATCCGGTTTGTACTATTGAGACATCGCATGTAGTCAGTTGGCCGCTGCATATGTGTCAGGTCGGACCAGGGGGCCCTCTGAGCTCATGTTTCCCTGCCATGGCTGCTGAAGGGGGTGGGGGTGAAGGTAGGACTAATATCAGCTCCATCAGCAGCAAATTAATTCTAAAGTCGCTGATGAGCAGTTTACTTCACCCAATTATTGAAGAAACTACCCACCACCAGCAGCAGCTAGATATGGAGCAGCACCTGAACCAGCAGGTTGTGGCATACTTGGACTGCACCCTGCCACCCCACATCGAAGATCCCCTGGACAACTGGGCAGCCAAGTGTTATTTGTGGCTGCAACTGGCTGAGTTTGCCCTGGACAAACTTTCCTGCCCGGCCAACAGTATGGCATCAGAGCAGGTGTTTAGTGTGGCAGCCATGGGGCCATTGTTACCCCAAGGAGAACTCGCCTGTCCACCCAAAATGTGGAGAAACTGAGCTTTGTCAAGATGAATTAGGTGTGGATCAACCAGGATTTAAAAACACCAGTGCCTGATGCCTCAGACTAAATCATTCTGGGTGCCAGACCTACACTATGACAAAAGAGACCTGTTTCTTCTGGCTACCTGCTTCAGCTAGTATTCTGATGCTCCCACCTAGCTGATGCCACACCTGCTGCCAGGTGCTCCTACAACCACCCACCATCTTCAGCTGGTACTGGTATTGCCCCCCCACCTCCCCACTGTGTCACTGGGCAACTCTTTGGTCTCCTCATGCTGCTGCCTCTTCAGCACTCTGTCACTGGGCCATTTTGTGGTCTCCTCATGCTTCTGCCACCTCACCAAACTGTGGTCTCCTCATGCTGCTGCTACTGTACCTCACCACTCTGTCATTAGGCCACTCTGTGGTCTGCTCCTGCTGCTGCCACCTCACCACTCTATTACTGGGCCACTCTGTGGTTTCCTCATGCTTCCACCTCCCCACTCTGTCACTAGGCCACTCTGTGGTCTCCTTATGCTGCTGCCAACTCACCACTCTGTCACTGAGCCACTCTGTGGTTTCCACATGCTGCTGCCACCATACCACTCTGTCATTGGCAAAATTTAAATCGGGGTGGTGTGTCTCCTGATCGCTGGTTGGTATTCCCACAGTTGTGTCCATTTATGTGTATGCTTTGGGCTGCTCAGTAGCAATATTGTGTTGGGGACTTGCTGTTAGAACTCCTGGTTGGGGGTGTGGGTACTTTTTTCTACCCATAAAAGGTACGTACCGACTATACAGAAAAACGAAAAGACTGAATAGAGCTGATCTCCCAGAATAAAGTAGGGAAACTCCGCACTTCAAAAGGAGAGGAAACAGTGTGGTTTACCGCAGCCAGCGCAGGGGTATCATTAATATTTAACATACCTTATTTTGAATATGTGTGTTCTCAAATTGGTGTTTGTTGTTGTATTATCACAAATCATAGGCTGTGATTTGTGTAATGTTGGAGTTGCTCCTCATGCTGCTGCCAACTTAACACTCTGTGGTCTCCTCATGCTGCTGCCACCTCATCACTCTGTCACTGGGCCACTTTGTTGTTTCCTCATGCTGCTGCCACCTCACCACTCTGTCACTGGGCCACTTTGTTGTTTCCTCATGCTGCTGCCACCTCACCACTCTGTCACTGGGCCACTCTGTGGTCTCCTCATGCTGCTGTCTTCTGCCTACTATGTCACTGGACCATTCTGTGGTCTCCTCATGCTGGTGCCACCTCCCCACTATGACACTGGGCCACTCTGTGGTCTCCACATGCTGGTGCCAACTCCCCACTATGACACTGGGTCACTCTGTGGTCTCGTCATGCTGCTGCCACCTTCCCACTCTGTCACTGCGCCACTCTGTGGTATCCTCATGCTGGTGCCACCTCCCACCCTCCCCACTTTATGACTGGGCTACTATTTTGCCTTTTTGGCCTGGTTGACATCATCATTTATTTGACCCTTCTTCTGATCTGTCAGAAGGAAGGAAAAATAAGATCAACAGATCCTGACAAAGTAGCAGATGTAAGGCCTGTATGATATGTTCCCTATTGTGCATCAGAATTGGCTTATGATTTGGTAGCCAAAAACAGGAGTGGGTACAAGACACAGAGACATTCAAATATTCCATTCACGTGCCATCTCTGTTTTGGATCCACTACTGTTTTATTTTTTGCCTTAGCTATACTAATGGATTACTGAGCAAATACTGACCAAGTGAAGGCTGATGCTCAATAGACAGGATCAGTTTAGGGGTTATTGTTCTGATGGATCACAGGAAGGGCCTATATATAACACAACTAGAGTAATATATGGTCTTTTATTGGTTTAAACAGGTACCTATAGGAGAACCAAACCAATGCACAAAAAAGGTAGCCTAATAAAACTTAACATTTATTATATTCCATAAAAAAGGGGGGAAGGTTATATCCAGTACTTATTTGTCCAGATGTCAGGTAACAAAAGTTAAACAGGGTCCTGCATATAGCAGCGGTAGATCCTGCGTGTGGCAGCGCTGGCCGGCAAACTACAGACGCACCTTTTATGGCTGTACTGGAGTGCCCAGATCCGTCCAGAGAAACACATGCTTGGTCACATGATTTGTCATGTGACCGGACCAACCATGTGGTCGAACACAGAGAATCACATGGTTGGTCACATGATTCGTCATGTGACCAGACTAACCATGTGATCAAACAGGTCCTGGAAGGGAGCGTGCTTTACTATGGTGATACGATCTCTTCCAGTAAAATAAAACAAGGGCGGGTACTTGGCGGAGGCACATAAGGGCCAGATCAGCCATACCCGTTCTCTCATGCAGACTACGTATTCAGATGAATGGGAAAACACAGAGCTTAACGAGTAGATTACCCATATATTCTGGGCACGGGGACTTAAAATGTGCAGGTGCAATCTGTTAATAAACCTGTTAGTGGCCAAATCCTGCAAGATAGTGTCCAGTGCTGATGAACAAACACATTTTTTTTTTTTGAAATAGGACAAAAATAGATCATGAGAATATTAAAGTAGCAGAAGAAAACAAGAATAGTGGAAGATGATATACAAAATTTGATGATAAAAAGTGATGTGGAAGTGAGTATAGAGCATTGGGTAAAGAGATGGATGTTAATAATAAAGTAAATAAGTATAAAGCAAATCATGTCATGGAAATGAAGTAAGGAGAGAAAAGGCAAGTCATACATAACAACCAAATAGTAGTTGCTCGTTTAAACCTTTTGATGATATTGTTTTCAATTCATAGATCCACCAGGTTTCTCTCTGTAAAACCTTTCTTTCCCAATTGCCTCCTCTTTTTAATGGTGACACTGCCTCAATAGCAATGAATTTCAATTGAGAAAAGTCTCAGCCATGTTCACTAATGAAATGTATAGTCAGAGGAGAGTCTCTCTGATGTCGCAAATCACCCAGGTGTTCTCCCACTCGCCGGCGGAGTTCACATGTGGTTTTTCCAATGGATTCTAAGCCACATATACAGGTGGCCTTGTAAATGACCCCTTTAGTTCGACAGTTGATGAACTGTTTTATCGCATAATTCTTTCCTGTGACCCCACTCGTGAAGGGACGTCCCGGGGTGATAAAAGGACAAGCTATACAACCACGGCAGTGGAAGCAGCCGACAGGGCATTGTAGCCTTGTATCCACTCTGATTCATGCCTCAATAAAGTACGTGACTTGGGGAGCATCCTCAATGACCTTACTGATGTGTGGGTCCATTTGCAGAATTCCGCAATGTTTTTTAAGTACCTCTCTCATCTCATTTACTGCTACATCATAAGTGTCTATTAGGCAGATTTGATTAACTGCCACTTCCTTTTTCTTAGGATGTAATAACTCAGTACGATTGCTGGTAGATGCTCTCTTATAGACTGCCCCCAGCATGTGGTCAGGATGTCCCTTTTCCAAAAATCTATTGCGGAGATTATCCGCCCTTTCTTTGAAATCCTTATCATTAGAGCAATTCCTTCTCATTTTAAGTATTGCCCAATGGGGATTCCTTTTTTTCAGTGATAAGGGGTGATGACTGGTCCAATTAAAAAGTGAGACGGTAGCTGCGGATTTTCTGAAGGTTCTGGTTTTAATGACCCCTTGTTCACTTCTAACAATTTCCACATGAAAGAATGGAAGTGCATCACACGCATTATCATTCAAATCCTGGACACATCTGGGGAAATCCTCCCTATCCCCCTTCCATATCAGAAAGATATCATCAATGAAGCTATTCCAAATGATCAGGTTGTTAATTTGTGAACTAGGGACATCACCAAAGACTAGGGTCCTCTCCCATCAGCCCAGGAACAAGTTTGCATACGATGGGGCACATGAACTCCCCATCGCGGTGCCCCTGAGCTGGTGGTAAAAGGAACCTCCAAACACAAAGTCATTGGAAGTAAGAGTAAAATTCAACAACTGTAGCACCAATCTATTGTGGGCTTGGTATTGACATCCTCTCTTAGACAAAAAAGTTTAAACTGCCTTAAGTCCCAAGTGATGTAGTATAGAAGAGTATAGCGTCTCCACATCAATCGAGGAAGCGCCATACCTTCCTCCATTGACACCCCTTCAAGGTGTCCAAGGAGGTCACTCGTATCTCTAATATACGATAGTAAAGCTTTCACAAATGGTGCCAGAATGTGATCTACGTACGTAAATACCAACATTCTGGCTCAAACTGTTTATACCTCATTCGGTTGGACGTCCTTTTAATAGGTTTACCCCCTTATGAATTTTAGGCAGGCTGAAAAAAGAGTGCTCTCTTTCACGCTATAGTAGGATCTTGGGCCTCTGCAGTTTTTTATTCCTGGCGCTAACATTGACCTGTAAGGCTCAGTTCACACTTGAGTTATTTGGTCAGTTTTGGCCACATAACTGTCCAAATAAGTGAAGTGTGCAGTGATTTTAAGAGCGACGCCTGTCATCTGTGTGTCATTCTGACATTGTTTCACTACCACAGCAGACTCTCTATGCGTGTTTCTGCGAGGCACAGTGTTCTACACCACTATACAGGCTTTCTGCAGCCAGAAAATAGCTGTTTTTAAATGCAATTGGCCACAAATAAATTTGGATCGAATCGAATCTTTTGGGAAGATTCGGCAAAGCGACCGAATCAAATTTTTTAGAAATTTGCTCATCTCTATTTACAATGAAGCGTTCATCAGTGTAGGATGTGGCCAAAGGACGTCCTTCTATGCCTTTCTGTGACTCTTACAGTCTCTCTATATTTCTGTTGCAACCTGATGATGACACTTTGTGACACTCTAAGCTCAGTGGCCACTTCCATCTGAGAACATCCTGCTTGAAGCCTCGCAATGGCAAGGTACTGTTGATCAATTGTTAGTTGTTGTCTTGGTCTCATGATGTCAAAATGTGAACAGCATGATGAGGAGGACTATTTAAGAATCAATTCTAATTGAACTAGGAAATTTATTGGACAATGAATGAACCAAACACCTGTCCACATTAAGTTCACCTGTAAAGGTTAGAGTGAATTTTAGGTTCACGCTGAAATTTTACCCACACACCAAGTAGTGTATATTCAGCTCTTCCAATGCTGACACTCTGATCCTCCCTCATGCTGTTTGTATGACTGCACCGATGATATGCATGTAAACTCCACATTGCCACTGCAGCCAATCCCTGGCCTCATCAGCCATGTGCCATATACAACTAAGAGCACTGATTGGCTGCAGAGGCCAGTGTCAAAGGTATAATGGCACAGATTTTGTTGCGTTTCGAAATGTCAGCTTTATAAAAGTACGCATCTGTGAGGTGACTTGTTGAATCAGACATTCTCCACTTACAGTTTACGCATCAGGCACCCAGGAGTTAATCAAGTAGTTTTTAATCGAGAGATTGTATCACAAGATATGCAGGGAATCCAGATGGTAAAATAATTATGCCAACAATATTCTCCTTGATAAGAAGATGAGATTCTACTCAGATTCTCGTCAGAATTAGAGCAAACACACTAACAGCAATACATAACTGGGAAAACAAAAAGTGGCTAGACTGAACCAACTGGAAGCTGAAACAGAGGGGGGAGGAGAAGAGAGGAGCATACTAATACACAATGCAAGATACTGAAACAGAACACTCCCTGTCTGGTATCGGTAGATACCACTATGTATATATATATATATTGTGGGGAGTCGCTCTGGTAGATAGCGGTGCGGGTGCAGTACCGAGGCAAAACAAGGAGTCCAGAATTGTGCAACAAACAGTGTTTTATTCACACTGACACAAAAATAAACAGAAACAGTCTCTTGGTGGTAATTCACACAGGCCAGACACAAGGAGGCAAAGCAAAACAGGCCAACACAGGTTCAGTCACCTGGGAGGTGTAGGTGCAGGTTCGCACCACGCTGTCGGTCCTGCCGCAGGAGAATCCAGCTTCAGGTAGCCAGGAACAAAACACCTCCTTGCTGAGCTCTTTCCTCCAGGACAGAGAACTCCTCAGCCCTGTTAGCAGCTCCAGGATAATCACCTCCCCAGCTGCTAAGGAGGCTGCCTTTTAAAGGGGCCGGATAAAGTCCGGCCTGGACCGTGGGGAGTAGGCACCCACCCTACACTTTACCTACTCCCAGTAGAGCCGGCCCGGATTAGCTTTGCAGCCAAACTAAGTCACAGAGTCTAGCAGCACTAGCTGCTGCAGACAAAAACCCGGCTCTCACCTCACCGAGGCCAGCAACCTCGGTGACACGTACCTGCCATCGCATATGATACCTTGCACCCTCTTACACACCCCCTTTGTTCAGCCCTGAGGGGTGAACACACGTGAGGCAGTGGACGCGGGACAGGGCATCTGCGTTGCCCTGCAAGCGGCCTGCCCTGTGTTCCACGGAGAATTTGAAATTTTGAAGGGATAGGAACCACCTGGTGACCCGAGCATTCCTCTCCTTGGCCTGACTCATCCACTTGAGGGGAATGGTCGGTCACCAGACGGAACCTCCTCCTAACAGGTAGTAGCGGAGAGATTCGAGTGCCCACTTGATAGCCAGGCACTCCCTCTCCACTATACTATATCTGGACTCAGCGGGACTGAGCTTACGGCTCAGGAAGACAACGGGATGTTCTTCCCCGTTGACCTCCTGCGACAGTACCGCACCGAGGCCTACCTCCGAGGCGTCGGTCTGTACGACAAACTCCTTGTTGAAGTCGGGTGTCACCAAAACCGGGGACCCACACAGGGCCGACTTCAACGCGGAGAAAGCCTCCTCCGCCTTCTCACTCCAGCTAACCCTCCCAGACTTTCGCCCCTTCAACAGGTCTGTCAATGGCGCTGCTATTGTGGCAAAGTGGGGCACAAACCTCATGTAGTATCCTACAATCCCCAGGAACGACTTTACCTGCCTGGTGGTGACCGGTCGGGGCCAGTTGCGAATGGCCTCTACCTTAGTTACCTGAGGTTTGATGACTCCCGCCCAATTACATATCCCAGATATTTGGTCTCTTCCAACCCAATCGCACACTTTTTTGGATTGGCGGTTAGTCCAGCTTTCCTCAGGGCATCCACTACCGCCTGCACCTTGGGTAAATGGCTTTCCCAGTCGGTGCTGTGGATGACTACATCATCTAAGTAGGCCGAGGCGTACCGGCGATGTGGTCGCAGCACTATGTCCATTAACCTTTGGAAAGTGGCGGGCGCCATGCAGGCCAAAGGGTAACACCTTGTAGTGATATAGGCCCTGCGAGGTAACAAGCGCGGTTTTTCCTTAGCCGTCTCCGTTAAGGGTACCTGCCAGTACCCTTTAGTGAGGTCCAGCACAGAAAAATAACGGGCTTGTCCTAAATTTTCAACAAGCTCGTCTACTCGGGGCATGGGATACGCGTCAAACTTGGATACTTCATTTAACTTGCGAAAGTCGTTGCAGAACCACAGCGTCCCATCCGGCTTAGGTATTAGGACTATGGGACTGGCCCACTCACTTTTCGACTCCTCAATGACATCGAGCTTCAACATTAACTGCACTTCCTCCGCGATGGCCCGCCGCCGAGCCTCGGGTACCGGTATGGTTTTAACCGGACCTTGGCCTGAGGCTCAGTGGCGATGTCATGTCGGATGAGAGGCGTGCGGCCAGGGAGGTCTGAGAACACATCCGTGTTCCGACTGAGAACTCCCTGACTTCCTGAACTTGTTTGGAAGACAGGCTGTCTGCAATTTTACCGTGGTTACGGCTTCACAGGCCTCGAACTGTGGGGCTGGACCCTTTTCACCTAGAAGCCCTGGTCGGGGCTGTGGTCGTCGGCCGCGTCCCTATCTTTCCACGGCTTAAGTAAATTCACGTGGTACACCTGCTCCGGCTTGCGCCGCCTGGCTGGTGTACCTTGTAATTTACTTCCCCTACCTTCTCGATCACCTCATAGGGGCCCTGCCACCTAGCTAGGAATTTGCTGTCAAGGGTGGGTACCAGAACCAAAACCCGATCTCCCGGATTGAAGTCCCGTACCCGAGCCTGACGATTGTACACCCTACTCTGGGCTTGTTGTGCTGCCTCCATATGCTCCCGGACCAAGGGCAACACCCTTTCCATCCGTTCCTGCATCTGGGCGACATACTCAATGACACTTTTGTGGGGGACAGGCTGTTGTTCCCATGCTTCCTTGGCGATATCCAACAGGCCCCGAGGGTGTCTGCCATAAAGCAGTTCGAAGGCGAGAACCCAGTAGAGGCCTGGGGCACCTCTCGCACTGCGAACATGAGATAGGGCAGAAGCAGGTCCCAGTCCTTCCCATCTCTAGACACCACCCTTTTTAACATATTTTTTAGAGTTTGATTAAACCTCTCAACAAGACCGTCTGTTTGCGGATGGTAAGCGGACGTCCGTAACTGCTTTATACGCAACAATTTACACAGTTCCTTCATTACTTTGGACATAAAAGGGGTCCCTTGGTCTGTCAGAACCTCTTTTGGCAGGCCCACACGGGAAAACATCTCCATTAACTCTTTGGCAATGAGCCTAGCTGAGGTATGTCGCAGAGGCACCGCCTCCGGATACCGAGTGGCATAGTCGAGAACTACCAGAATGTGTTGGTGGCCCCTAGCAGACTTTGGTACAGGCCCAATTAAATCCATAGCGATTCGCTCAAGCGGTACTTCAATAATTGGCAGAGGTACCAGAGGACTACGGAAATGTGGCTGGGGGCTAGTTACCTGACAGGTTGGACAGGACTTACAATAATTTTCTACCTCCTTGAACACACTGGGCCAATAAAACCGCTGCAGTATGCGGTCCTGGGTTTTCTGCCACCCCAGGTGTCCCCCAAGAACATGTTGGTGGGCAAGCTCCATGACAAGCTTGCGATGCGCTGTGGGCACCACCAACTGTTCAACAGGTTCACCTCGGATTTGGTTCACCCGATACAACATATCCTGCAGAACAATAAATCGTGGGAACATTAATTCAGCCCCTGGTTTCTGGGGTTTACCATCAATTTCCAGCACATTCTCCCAGGCCCTGGTTAGGGTTTGGTCCCGGTGTTGTGCGGTCCCAAAATTTTCCCCGGAGACATTGAGGTCTGCCAACTCAGGTCCCGGTGGCAAGTCCTCCGTGTCTCCCACCATTACACTCAGTGGGGTTGTCTCCCCCACTACCGCTGCAGCAGTGGTCACCCCTACCGCTGGCCCTTCAGACTCGGGCTCCCAGGGTTCTGGCCTTCCAGTGGTATCAGGCCACTCTGCTAGGGTTACCCCTGTCTCAGGGCTATTAGACACCTTCACCTCAGGCCACAGTGATGGAAAACCAGGAAGTCTCTCCCAATTATCAGTTCATAGGGTAGCTTTGTGGAGATCGCCACCTCACAAGTCCAGGTGCCGGCCGCCGTGGACAGAGACATTACAGCAGTGGGATAGTCCTTTAAGTCTCCGTGAATGCACACCACACCCACTTTCCGGCCCGTATACTGGGTGGGCTGTACCAGGGCAGCACTTACCAGGGTTACCAGGCTCCCTGAGTCCAACAGCGCCACTGCCAGGTTATCCCCGACTTGCACCTGGCACAGATGACGACTGTCTATTGTCTCGGGGTGCCGGTCGCACACAGTCTCCGGGCATACATGGAAGGCCGGTACCCATAATTAGTCTCCATGGGTTCCCCCACTGTGGACAGTTGGCCCTTATGTGTCCAGGCTCCCGACACTGCCAGCAGACCACTGGGGACGGATCTGCAAGAGGTACATCCCGGGCGGGTTTGGCCGGCCGCCGGGACTGGGGTGGAGACTTCCGGGGTTTGACTGGCCCCCTCCCAAAGAACCCCCTTGCAGGTTTCTGGTGGCCTCATATCGCTCCACCAGGTCGACCATCTCAAGGGCATTGGTGGGGATACCTGGCCGATCCAGTGTTGAAGGGGGTAAGGCAAGGCCCTCCAAAACATGTCAGCCAGCAGCCGGTCCAGCATAGCAGTCGGACTTAGAACCTCAGGCTGCAGCCATTTTTGCAACCTGTGCAGCAACTCATAGTACTGCGGCCTGGCGGGTTCAGCCACTTTAAAGTCCCACTGGTGGACCCGCTGAGCCCGGACCAACACGTTTACCCCCAGTCTGGCCAGGATCTCCCCCTTCACCGTGGGATAGTCAGCAGCCTGGTCGTCTGCCAAATCAAAAAAAACTTGCTGGGGTCCGGATGCCAGGAGCGGAGCAACCACCTCGGCCCACTGGTCACGGGGTAACTTTTCCCTCACGGCGACCTTCTCAAAGACCGCTAGGTATGTCTCCACGTCGTCTGCGGGGGTCATCTTTGGGATCGCCGCACGGACCGCTTTCCGAGCATCATGGGCGTGGTGGGACGCTCCTGCCGCCTGTAATGCCATCACATGTTGTAGCAGTAACTGGTTGGTCTCCCGCTGCTGCACGTTAGCTTCTACGAGCCTTCACAGCAGCCTCCATGTTGCCAGAGATCACAGGCTGCAACTTTGCCGGCCTAATATAGGACATTCACTTTTGCTCCGCACAAAAAACAAAGTTCGGCGTTCACGCCAGCCTCACTGCGCATGCCCGCATCCGACACCAAATGTGGGGAGTCGCTCTGGTAGATAGCGGTGCGGGTGCAGTACCGAGGCAAAACAAGGAGTCCAGAATTGTGCAACAAACAGTGTTTTATTCACACTGACACAAAAATAAACAGAAACAGTCTCTTGGTGGTAATTCACACAGGCCAGACACAAGGAGGCAAAGCAAAACAGGCCAACACAGGTTCAGTCACCTGGGAGGTGTAGGTGCAGGTTCGCACCACGCTGTCGGCCCCGCCGCAGGAGAATCCAGCTTCAGGTAGCCAGGAACAAAACACCTCCTTGCTGAGCTCTTTCCTCCAGGACAGAGAACTCCTCAGCCCTGTTAGCAGCTCCAGGATAATCACCTCCCCAGCTGCTAAGGAGGCTGCCTTTTAAAGGGGCCGGATAAAGTCCGGCCTGGACCGTGGGGAGTAGGCACCCACCCTACACTTTACCTACTCCCAGTAAGAGCCGGCCCGGATTAGCTTTGCTGCTGCAGACAAAAAACCCGGCTCTCACCTCACCGAGGCCAGCAACCTCGGTGACACGTACCTGCCATCGCATATGATACCTTGCACCCTCTTACATATATATATATATATATATATATATATATATAAGAAAAATGACGGCACTAGTCAAAATTGGAGGAAAAATGCTGGGTGCACGTTCCAAGGTATAGGTTTATTACCCCAAAATACTGTAGAAAAAGCAAACAGCACTCCGATAAAAAGTGGAAAAAAAGGAACTCCTTTATTCGCCTGAACAGTGCTACGTTTCGTCTCCTACAAATAGAGCCTTTCTCAAGCCTAGCCTATATATATACATACAATGGAATTGTATAAAATAACAATGAATAATGTCCATAAACCTAATGAATAAACAGATGAATAATGTCCATAAACCTGAAAAGGAAACATGCAATGAACATTTATTCAAACCAAAAAAGGATATGTCTTCAGTTCAGACCATAGAGCTGGTACTGAAAATAGTCCTAGAAGATGATGAGCATCTCTGGTAGAAGGAATCTCAACATGGAAGTGCTTTCTATCTGAACTGGAAATGACTTTAGTAATAAGTCCAGTAGGCAATTTGAGACGATCAACTTCTTTGTCTCTTAACAGAACAAAATCTCCTTCCTTTAAATTAGGCCTTGCCACCTTCTGCGTTCTTGCAAGAGGCAGAGGTACTTTCTTCTCCACTTTTCCCAGAAACTGACTGGTGAGATGTTGTACCTGCTTCCACCGAAACGTATAAAAGTTGTGCTTTTTGAAAACGCCAGATGGCACTGGAATATTTCCTATCTTTTCTAGTTTATTCTTGAGTGATCTTTTATGCACCCCAGATGTGAATTTCTTCTCTTTAACTACATGAGATTGTCTGTTGCTTTCATTAGAAGCTGAGCAAGACTTGGTTCTCCTTGATCTTGCCAAAGTTTTCGAGTGAAAGAGCATATTTTGTGATTCTGATTTAGATGTAGATTGCTTTCTGTTTATGGATCGTGAACGAAAATGCTCTTGTTTGCTTTGTACGTATGGACTTGGGTTGTTGACATGCAGTATTTGTCATGGACATTGGCAGTGAACTTTTCCCTGTGGTTTCCAGAAATGGCTGAGCAATGTGAAGGTGCTCATTCATTGAAGACTGGGAAGAATTGTGATGCTCTTGAGTGCAATCAACAACTGCAGATGGAACTTAAGGTTCTTGCAAAGTATCTGAAATGAACTCTTCCTCTGTTGAAGGAGCCTCCTTTATAGAACGTTCAGAAGATACTTCTTTTACAGAATTAAACTCATTGTCAAACAGTTGACTGGAAGGCACACATTTCTGTTGTATCTCATCAGAACCACATGAATCAGAAGGCTTGTTGTCAGTGATGATATAGCATTCATTATGATAAACTGTGTGAGGACTGCAAAGCTGGGAAGGGCTTGAGGAGGGCTCCAATTGGAATCCAGAAGGTCTTTCTACAAGCTGCCCTTCTGTCCAGGAACATTCTTCTGCAGCTGACTCCCTGGGATTTAAGCTGCTTTCTGATGTTTTTAGAATATTTGGGCAAGGCATATCTTGCACATAGTAGTGGTTAGGACACTACCTGAAGTAAGAAGTTCGCCCCCCTATTAATACGTCAGTTCTGAAGGAGTGTACTTGGCAGGGTCTGCGGGTTCTGTCCAGACATACATCCCCCACGATGATCCAACCCACTGTAAGTTTCTGGGCATATGGAGAGCTGAAAGGGCCATTGCGAAGTTCAAGGACCTTATGAGCCTCAAGAAATGTCTCTACCTAGCAAGAGTAAGATCTCGGCATGGTTATCAAGGGGAGGAATCTCTCTGGCTATGTTCCTGAGATGAGGGTGATGTTGTGCGGCTTCAGGTGTGGGACTCTCATCCCTTGTGTCCGGCAATTTGTCACACTCTATAAGGGCTGGAAGAGAGAGTTTCATATCTATTTTGATGGGCCTCAAGGTGAAACCATTAGCTCTTCGTCCTGAGGTTGTCACAAGACAAGAGCATGTTCCTAGGGTGTAGGGTGTAGTTTCTCCCTCTATTCTGAACAAATCAAAGCACTTAGGGCTAGCTAGGGAATGATTACTTTGGTCATCTAGAATAGCATACATTCTTATTGTCTTCTCTGGTCATGCAGTAGGAAACACATCCACAAGGCAAATCTTAGAACAAGAATTACCGCACACAAGTCCTTCTCCACATACCTTTGTGCATCTGGGCGTGATGGTTGTGGTTGGTCAGTCGGCACTTTCCCCGCCATGACTCTCCCCGCCTTGATCGGAATGGGGCTTAAGCCCGCTAACTGGTTCTAGGTTCCGCCTGATTGGTCCCGGGTGAACAGCGAGCATATGTAGATCACTATTACATTCAGAACACTTGACTGGAACCTTACAGTCTCTGGCGAAATGCTCAGTGGATACACAGCATCTGAAGCAGATATGATGACACCTTAGGAACTCCTTACGTTCCTTAAAGGGCTTTGCTATGAAGACACGGCATTTCCTTAAAGGATGTGGTTTATCATGGATAGGGCAATGATGATTGGGTTCCTTAGGCAACAACCCCTGTCTTTTTTACTGAAATTAGACCTTTATGGTTTCTCTGTCTGGGACTGAAAGTCTCGTGTCTCTGTTTAGTAGAGCCAAAGATGTTGGTTCCCAAGATGTTGAAGCTCGGATCGTTTTTAGCTCTAGCCAAGTCCTTGATGAACTTACAGAAGAATGAAAATGGTGGAAAGAGAACACAATGTTGCTCCTTGTATTTTGAACCTGTTGTAGCCCATTGGTCTTGAATATTGAGGGGTAATTTCTCCACGATCAGGCCCACACCATGGGAGGTATCAAGAAAGCTGAGACCTGGTAGCTGCAGGTCTCCCTTGACGATTTCACACTCAAGAAGAAGGTCGCTTAATTCCTGAAACCCTTGGCGGT
This sequence comes from Bufotes viridis, assembly GCA_033119425.1. Classification (NCBI taxonomy): domain Eukaryota; kingdom Metazoa; phylum Chordata; class Amphibia; order Anura; family Bufonidae; genus Bufotes; species Bufotes viridis. The sequence continues at coordinate 318,652,476 of CM065590.1, forward strand.
CTGTATTGGATAATCCAGGAAAGTCGTATAGTCTTTAAATCAGGCACATTGTCTGCCGTATGTCTGTTGTAATCTTTCCCATGCGAGATGAAGGCCTTTGACTGGTTCATAGATATGAACGGTTTTGAGTCTCTTAACACAGTTTGACGACCATAGACCTAGCCATCTAATTAGTAAATCAAGTTCTTGCATAGGTGGTACACTAAGGGTTTGAACTGTTGTCTTGAAGGTGGCCTTCCAACTTCTATAGTTCTCTGGGCGATCATCAAAGTTTGTAACTTAAGGCTAGTACTGATGAGGTCCCTGAGAGTGAGGTACTTAGCTATTTCTGATGCGTTATTTCTTTCCTGCATCATGGCGATGGGAACTTCTCCCTCGCTGGTGTTGTTGGCACCATCTGATACCCCATGTTTGGGAGTTGGAAGATGAAATGGAGTGGCAGCTGGATTGAGCGTAAATGAAGGCTTCACATCTGGTAATGTTGGCGCCAGCATCTTGGTTGCTATGTAACTAGTCTCAGGAGGTTTTAATGTGATTTGATGAGCTTGAAGCGGCTTAGTCTCTAATGGCACCTGAAATACTGTGTAAGGTGCCATAGGTTTGAACAGGCTGGCGAATGCATTGACTTTGCTTTGGTCTAGGACGATTTGCATGGTATGGCCTTCTGAGTCATTAGATATCTTGGACCTAGGATGATAAGCTTCTTCTTCTTCAGCAGCTTCTTCAAGAACTCTGAGTTCAGCCATGGCTGCTGCTTCCTCCCTTTCCTTCTGAAGGACCTCCAAATCAGCTTCACCCTTGGCTTTGAGATTGGGCTTGTGTCTCTGAGACTTATGCCTTAATGGCTGCTTCCTTTCATATGCAGTGAGCTTGTACCTTCGCTGCCTCCGCTTTTGCGCGTGCCAACACCAATGAGGTACTCAGCGAGGAGTGCTGTGAGCGAGACCTTAGCGATGAGGACTGAGCAATAGATTTCGAGGAACGGGATGAAGCCTTGGAGTGCCTTGAAAGGTTAGAATGGCGGGATGCAGTTTCATATTGTTGTGATATTTTGTCCTCTAGCATTGACTTTACTGCCATAAATCTGCTATATCTCTAATCATTAAGTGCAGTGTGGGTCTTTAATTCTAGGATAAATTCTTCTGAGTTGAGACTTGATAACAGAGAAGAATATTTTTCAGACAGTCTCTTATAATTATCATAAGTCTTATTCAATTTTGTAGACATGGCTAGTGATGAGCGGGAGGTGCCATATTCGATTTTGACGAAATTTGCAAATATTCGCTAGAATATTCGTCTTATATTTCGTCGAAATCGAATATTCGTCATTATTCTAGTTATCGCGATTTACCACTTCAGCCCCCCTAGCTTAAACACCCTTAATGACCAGGCCACTTTTTACAATTCTGGACTACACTACTTTCACCGTTTATTGCTCAGTCATGCAACTTACCACCCAAATAAATTTTTCTTCTCACTAATAGAGCTTTCATTTGGTGGTATTTCATTGTTGCTGACATTTTTATTTTTTTGCTATTAATAAAAATTTACGACATTTTGGCAAAAAAATGACATTTTTAACTTTCTGTTGTAAAAATTTTCCAAAAAAACTACATTTCTATATAAATTTTTCTCTAAATTTATTGTTCCACATGTCTTTGATAAAAAAAAATATCCAATAAGTGTATATTTATTGGTTTGGGTAAAAGTTATAGCGTTTACAAACTATGGTGCAAAAAAGTGAATTTCCGCATTTTGAAGCAGCTCTGACTTTCTGAGCACCTGTCATGTTTCTTCAGGTGCTAGAATGCCAGGATAGTATAAATACCCCCAAATGACACCATTTTTGAAAGAAGACACCCCAAAGTATTCATGGAGGGGCATGGTGAGTTCATGTATCATTTCATTTTTTTTCACAAGTTAGCAGAAAATGACACTTTCTGAGGAAAAAAAAAAAGTTTCAATTTCTGCTAACTTCTGGCAAAAATAAAAAAAATCTCCCACGGACTCACTATGCCCCTCAGTGAATACCTTGGGGTGTCTACTTTCTGAAATGTGGTCATTTGTGGGGTGTGTTTACTGTTCTGGCATTTTGGGCGGGGCTAAATTGTACTCGTTGGAATTTGGGCCCCTTTGCGCACCCAGGCTGCAAAAATGTGTCACTCATGTGGTATCACCGTACTCAGGAGAAGTAGGGCAATGTGTTTTGGGGTGAATTTTTACTTTGCATAAATTTTTTTTTTAAAGTTGTCATTTACAGAGATATTTCTCACATCCAGCATGGTTATATGTAAAAATACACCCCACATTGCCCTACTTCTCCTGAATACGGCGATACCACATGTGTGACACTTTTTTGCAGCCAAGGGGCCCAAATTCCAATGAGTACATTTAGGATTTCACAGGACATTTTTACGCATTTAGATTCCAGACTTCCTCTCACGCTTTAGGGGCCCCTAAAATGCTAGGACAGTATAAATACCCCACATGTGACCCCATTTTAGAAAGAAGACACCCCAAGGTATTCCATGAGGGGTATGGTGAGTTCATGTAAAATTTTATTTTTTGTCACAAGTTACATGAACTCACCATACCCCTCACGGAATACCTTGGGGTGTCTTCTTTCTAAAATGGGGTCACTTGTGAGGTGTTTGTACTGCCATGGCATTTGAGGGTCTCCGCAATCATTACACGTATGGCCAGCATTAGGAGTTTCTGCTATTCTTCTTATATTGAGCATACGGGTAATGAGATATTTTTTTTCCGTTCAGCCTCTGGGCTGAGAAAAAATAAATAAATGAACGGCACAGATTTTTTCATTCACATTGATCAATGTGGATGAAAAAATCTCTTCCAAAATCAGTGACTGCGGTGCGGTGGGCTGGGCGCTAGCTACCTAACAAGTAGCTAACTAACAAGCGGTGATAAGGGACCCTTAGGCCCCATTCACACGTCCACAATTCTGTTTGCGGAACGGAATTGCGGACCCATTCATTTCTATGGGGACAGACTTTGTCCCACTCGGATCCGGAATTGTGGATCCGCACTTCCGGGTCTGCACTTCCGTTCCGCCAAAATATAGAACATGTCCTGTCCTTGTGCAAAATGCGGAAAGCACATTGCCGGTGTCCGTGTTTTGAGGATCTGCAGATCCGTGGATCCGCGGATCCGTGGATCCGCAAAACACATATGGACATGTGAATGGAGTGTTACAGGGGTGATCAGTGACAGGGGGGTGATCAGAGAGTCTATATGGGGTGATCAGGGGTTAACAAGGGGTTAATAAGTGACAGAGGGGCGGGGGGGGGTGTAGTGTGGTGCATGGTGCTATTTTACATAGCTACCTGGTCCTCTGGTGGTCGATCCCAGCAAATGGGACCACCAGAGTACCAGTTAGCAAGTATATCAGACGCTGTTAACAAAACAGTCTGATATACCTCTTTGATGCGATTTATTTCGCATCTACAGCCTGCCAGCGATTGATCATCGCTGGCAGGCTGCAGTATAACTTGCGGTCTTTGAGCTGCTGTGAACGCGCGCGCACACGTGTTCACACCAAATCTCGCCTCTCGCGAGATGACACGCCGACGCGTCAAGGAGGAACTAACCTGCCGCTGCCTGGACGCATCCCTGCATTAGGCAGTCGGCAGGTGGTTAATATGTGATTTAAATAATCGTGTATTGCGATTTCAACTTAAGGCAACCTTCCTTTGGGTTTGACAACTAGAATTAGCGAAGATGACGAATATGATGAATGTTTTCATATTCCTCAAAACGAAGATAACAAAATATTCTCCATCTTCGTTTTAGCTCCATATTTTTCAACTTCGCTAATTCTAGAAATCAAATAGGAAAGTTGACTAGAGATAGCTAAGTGTTTAATTCGCTATGCGATAATATTACTTTGCTTCTTTTTTTAAATAAATAGAATAATTATAATACTTTATAATTATTATAATTATTCTATATATTTAAAAATAAAAGCAATGTAATATAAACGCATAGCGAATTCAACACAGCTGTCTCTATAGTCAACTTTCCTATTTGATTGCTAGAATTAGCGAAGTTCACGAATATGGAGCTAAAACGAAGATGGAGAATATTTCATTATCTTCTTTGTGAGGAACATGACGAATACATTCGTCATCTTTGCTAATTCTACCAAGCCAACCATAGTAAACAAGGTCTAAGTTGAAATCGCAATGCGATTACTTCAAGTTATATTAATCGCATAGTAATTTCAACTTAGAGCTGTGTTTCTAATGGGTCTGCTTGCTAGAATTAACAAAGTTAACGAATATGGAATATAGCAGTGCTAAGTTGAAATCGCAATGCGATTAATATAACTTGAAGTAACCGCATTGCAATTTCAACTTAGCACTGCTATATTCCATATTCGTTAACTTTGTTAATTCTAGCAAGCTGACCCATTAGAAACCCAGCTCTAAGTTGAAATCGCAATGTGATTACTTCAAGTTATATTAATCGCATTGCGATTTCAACTTAATTCTCACATCCGACAGTACATTCTAGTATGGAGGCGTTCCCATGGTGATGGGGACGCTTCATAAGCACGGAAGTCGGCAGAAGCGGCAACGGGCACTGACTGGAGCAGCCAGGAAGCCAGGAATCCTCAGGACAGGTAAGAACTACTTTTGGGAAGTGGGAAAGAAAAAAATATTCGAAATATCAAATTTATAGCGCTATATTCAAAAAATTTGCGAATTAGCCAAGTGCCGATATTCGCTAAAAAAATTAGCTATTCGAATATTCGCGCTCAACACTACACATGGCCTTTAATTGATCTTCTTTATAGCCTGATGCATGTGCTACATCCATACATTGTTCAGTCTTTTCCCACAAAATTCATAAATTATTGTATACCTCCATTTTGTGGGTTAAAAGGGCCTCTTTTATTTTAAATGAGGGTTTAGAAATCCTTCTAGCTGTGTCCTGCATTTCCATCTGTAACACAACAGTGACCTCTGGTGGTGGTTCAGTATTTTAATAGCTTACAGAAGGCAGACAATATTTACCTTAGAAAACAGGCTGAATACAGTTCCTAGTCTGTATAAAACTGAAATTGCTAGAATCTCCTCTAGCGAGACAAGGAGAGTACTAAGACAATTCTTTTACTGTGGCGTTTCGAAATGTCAGCTTTATATAATCACGCATCTGTGAGGTGACTTGTTGAATCAGACATTCTCCACTTACAGTTTACGCATCAGACACCCAGGAGTTAATCAAGTAGTCTTTAATACGGAGATTGTATTACAAGATGTGCAGGGAATCCAGATGGTAAAAGAATTATGCCAACAATATTCTACTTGATAAGAAGATGAGATTCTCCTCAGATTCTCCTCAGATTCTCCTCAGAATTAGAGCAAACACACTAACAGCAATGCATAACTGGGAAAACAGGAAGTGGCTAGACTGAACGAACTAGAAGCTGAAACAGAGGGGGGAGGAGAAGAGAGGAGCATACCTCAATGCAAGATACTGAAACAGAACAGATTTGCTGCAGCCAAGGATAAGACATCAGGCCTGCAGCGAACTGTAGAATTAGAGCAGTGGTGCTTAAAGACTCGGTGGAAGGGCGAGAAATCTGAGTACATCATTTTTTTATAATAATTTCTGTTTGGGTTTGGGGGAAATTGTCAAGCAATAAGGATGCTGCTACATGTAGCAACTGTGCTAATTTTTGTGGTGCGGCAAAAAATACACCAAAAAAACACATTTCAATTATTATTATTATTTTTTTTTGGGGGGGGTAATTAAGCTTCTTACATATCTGACTACTGCAGCAATATACAAAATGTAGCAAGCAATCCATCTGTGTGTATTAATGAGAAATTGAGTGTCCAATATCAATCGTCTGTTTATGTATATTCAGTTTCCATATTGTCGCATTTTGTTGGGAAGGGGGGTTTAATTTAATGAAGCTGCAGAAATACGTGATAACTTCAGTTTTACAAATAATCATTAATTAAACAGACAAAGGAAATGTGGTAATTAAGGTCATGTGGTTTCAGTGTCTTTACTTTAAAGGTCCACTGGGCCTCTTTTTGCAGGACCTTTTGATCCAAGTCAGCCCCACGAGGTGAGGCGGAAATCACTTCTATGTCCTGAAATTTAATGGCATGAGTGTCTCCCCCATAACAGTTTTTAAGTGGGGAAAATTGGCCTCTGTCTCACAGGGGTTTTTTGCCTTCCTCTGGATCAACTTGTAGGAAACAGGCCGAACTGGATGGACAAATGTCTTTTTTCGGTCTTATTTACTATGTTACTATGTTACAGTTGTTTACGTGTCAGGCGACCGGGGCATCAGCATCTTTGCGAACGTCATTTAGATGCTCGCCAATGCGGCAACGAAACTCATGTACAGTTTTGCTAACATGTTGCAGTCCGCAGGTACATGTTATAAGGTAAACAAGTCCCGCGGATCTGCAATTAATGAAGGTACGTATAGATTATAGCTTATTGGTGACCGTAATAGTGAATGTGGCACCAGTTAATATAGAGTCACAAGCTATACACTTGCCACAGCGAAACGTCCCTCTAAGTGGGTGGAAATACAATTTAGAGTGTGACACTTCATGCAGAATTCTGTGATCGTGCAGTTAGCATGTATCTAAGGACACTGCCTTGATCAGCTGCTTAATGAGGCAGTTGCATTACTCTGTATCAGAGAGGACGTGGCAGGCTACACTGTGTGAATACGTTGGTTCTTATGAATCATGGGACGTGTATTGATATATGAATGCCTATTGATTGTTCCTCCTTTTGCTGCCTCCTGACCATAAATAAGGGGGATCAAACCATACCTCCCTAATGCTTCTGATACCCTTATACAGGAGGGTCATATTGGTGCAGCAGACAACGTGAATAACTGGCATTCAGGTGAACAAATCAATGTTGCACCTGCAATAATTTCCCCCTTGGTGTTTCACTGAGCTACAGAGTGTTGTATCTCTACTGCACCTGTATTATCATAGTGTGCCTCATGACCTATTTGGTTTCAGTCCTCTGAGACACCAGCTTAGTACACCAGGGGGAGTGTGATACAATTGTACTCAATTTCCCTCCTTATTTTAATACATATCAATAAAGAATGAGATTCTAATTTCTCTACACACACCTCCCTTTTCTCCGTGAAGTTAACCCAGAATCTAAGTTGCGTAGCTTGTGTCAGGGAGAACGTTCTGCATATTGCTCTGAATTTAGGAGGTGGGCAACTGATTCGGAATAGAATGACCCAGCACTCCGTAGTCAATTCTGTCAAGGGCTGTCAGAGAAACTAAAAGATGCCCTGGTATTCCACGAAAACCCTGACTCATTGGAGGCGGCCATGTCCCTGGCCGTACGAATTGATAGATGCCTGAGAGAGAGGTGCAAGGTTCCCCTCACCCGGGACGAACTGCCATATGGGGAAGCAGTCTCCTCTGACTCTTGGGGTACAGAGACACTCGAGCTCATGTCTGGTGATGAGCCAATGCAATTGGGGCAGGTCTCTTCCTGTCTAGGTAATAGGAACTTCAGGGTTCAGAGAAGACTTTATTTCTTCTGTGGTAAAGGACATTTTATTAACATATGTCTTTACGTTAATCTCAAGGTGAAAAAATAAAAAGTTATAACTAATGGGTCCAGTTCTCTTACTCTTGGCAGTATGGGCGGGGAGTCAGAAAATGTACTTTTGTCTTTTACCATTAGTACCTGATTTCTCCTGCCTGCCAGTGTGGCGCTAGACTCCAAAAATATTGAATTGGAAGTATTTATTGACAGTGGGGCAGGGGTTAACCTTGTGGATTGTCAGTTGGTCCAGAGGCATGATTTTAAAACAAGTGCATTAAACAAGGGGATATCTGTGTTTGCAATCAATTCTGCCCCTCTCTCTCAAAAGTGTCTGATTCATATGGTGCAGGATATTCATTTAAGGGTGGGTTATTCCCATGTTGAGTCCATTTCTTGTTTTGTACTGAAGGGTCTGCCTGCTCCTCTAGTGCTAGGTTTACCATGGTTGACCAGATATAATCCTACTGTTGATTGGCAAGCAAGACAGATCAGTAATTGGAGTGATTTCTTAGAAAATTGTCTCGGCGCGTCACTTTCTGTGGTATCCACTAAGATGTTACCCCCGGTTCTTTTTGGTTTTTGTGACGTATTCTCTGAGAGTTGAGATCAGGAGTTACCCCCTCACCGAGAGTACCCTTAGACCGTGTTTAGACTTCCAGGAGCTAAATCGTATTACTGTCCATGATCCTTATCCCCTTCCCTTGATCCCAGATTTATTTAATCAGATTGTCGGAGTCAAGGTGTTTTCTAAATTGGATTTAAGGGGGGATTATAATCTGGTAAGAATCATGGAAGGGGACAAATGGAAGATGGCCTTTAATACCCCTGAGGGCCACTTTGAGAACTTGGTCATGCCTTTTGGGTTGACTAATGCTTCGGCAGTCTTTCAGCACTTTATCAATGACATTTTTCATCATTTGGTGGGGAGGTTTATTGTTGTATACCTCAATGACATACTAATTTACTGACCCGATATGGAGACTAATCAGGATCATTTGAGAGAAGTATTACTGATCCCCCGGGAGAATAACTTGTATGCTAAGTTGGAAAAACGAGTGTTTGCTGTTCAGGAGGTGCATTTTCTGGGTTACCTGCTTTCCTCCTCAGGTTTTAGTATAGATCCCGAAAAGGTCCGTGCATTATTGGACTGGGATTGACCTGAGAATCAGAAAGCGCTGATGCAGTTTTTGCGGTTTACCAATTACTACAGAAAATGTATCCTGAATTATTCTACTGTGGTCAAGCCTTTGACCGATATGACTAAGAAAGGTGTGGATTTCTCAGTCTGGTCTGAAGAGGCATTACATGCTTTTTCAGCAATAAAGAAATGTTTTGCTTCTGCTCCCATTCTGGTGAAACCTAATGTGTCTCAAGTTCTATTCATTGTGGAGGTTGATGCGTCAGAAGTGGGAGTTGGAGCAGTTTTGTTGCAGGGTACTTCTCCTGGCAAATTGCGCCCTTGTGCTTTTTTTTTTACAGAAAAGCTCTCTTCTGCTGAAAGAAATTATGATGTTGGTAATAGAGAGTTGCTGGCCATTACGTTGGCCTTTGAAGAATGGTGTCATTGGTTAGAAGGAGCGATTCATCCCATTACGGTAATTACTTATCATAAGAATCTGGCTTACCTGGAATCGGCTAAACTTCTGAACCCAAGGCAGGCCAGATGGTCATTGTTTTTTACCAGATTTAATTTTGTGGTCACCTATCGCCCTGGGGTCAAAAACATCAATGCGGATGCTTTGTCACGTAGCTTTCCTGGGGTGTGGGGGGATACGTAGGATCCTGGTCCGATTTTGGCTGATGGGGTGGTTGTATCCATCCTTTATCCCGAACTTGAGGCCCAAGGAGAGGCATCTGATTCCTGTCCTCCAGGTAGGTTGTCTGTTCCTTCTGAACTTTGGCACAAGGTGTTTAACCCCTTTAGGACACATGACGTACCGGTACAGCATGTTTCCCGAGTCCTTAAGGACACATGACGTACCGGTACGTCATGCGAATAAAATACGAGTGCGGCGCTGAAGGGGTTAAAAGAAACAGGATGTCCGCTGAAATCATTCAGCGGGCATCCTGTCACAACGCCGGATTGTTCCTCCTGTTGCTGCCTCCTGTCCTGACCTCCCTGTATCGGTGATCGCAGAAAACCGCAGGTCAATTCAGACCTGCGGTTTGCTGCGTTTCCGGTCCATTCGGGTCTCCGGTGACCCGATAAACCGGAAAAGAACGGTGATCGGTGTTGTGATATCACACCACCAATCACCGTTCTTGAATTGGGGGCAGTGGTGGCGGTGCTGGGATCTGATTGGTCCGGGGAGAGAGGCAGGAGATTCAAACTCCCGGTGCTCCTCTCTCCCCTCCTCTTTCTGCTGCTGCTGCCCCCGAGTGAGGATCGCGCCGCACCGCTCCTGTGACCCCCCCTTCGGCTCCCATCACCCTCCTGCACCCTCCTGCACCCATCAGGTAGGTTAGGGTCAGTGAGGGAGAGGTATTTTAGGCAGGGCTAGAAGGGACAGTTAGGTGTTAGGGGAAAAAAAAAAATTATTTTAGTGCTGCCTGTGGTGGTTGGGGTCCACAGCACTTAGCTGTGAGACCCTTAACCCACCCAGGGGTGCTGATCCCACCCCCCCGCCACCCCCCTCCGCCACCCCCCACCAACTGCCACCCTCCACCACCCGCCGCCCTCCACCACCCGCCGCCCCCCTCCGCCACCTGCCGCCCCTCTCCACCACCACTTTTTTTGGTATTTTAATTTTTTTTCTTGCGCTTACTGTGGCCGGCACTCTTAGCGTCCGGCCACTGTTAGCGCATCGCCCGCTCCACCGCTGATCAGTGCCAGACGGCTGATCAGCAAGTTTGAACTTGTCCACTACACTTGTCCCATTTTTTTTCTTCTTTTATTAGTATGCGAACACCCGCCCCCACACACATGCACATACAATAAAGTTTTACACACACGCACATACACGCACACACACTCCTATGGCCCGCAGGATGTTCTCGGCGGAGGAGGCATATGCCCAGATGCTCTCAGACACAGAGAGCGCCAGTGACGATGAGGATGACCCCACCTTCCTCCTGTCATCTCCATCCTCCTCATCATCATCTGAGCCCCCTACAGGTGAACGAGTCTGGTGCACCCCAGGGGAATACAAGCCTGTGATTCCTGAATTTGTTGGCAATCCAGGAATCCAGATTCCCACAGTGGGATTTACTGAAATTGACTTTTTTAGTTTTTTTCAGTGACCCACTGGTGAATCTGATGGTGGAGCAGACGAATCTGTACGCCCAACAGTTCGTCGCTCAGCACCCAGGCTCCTTTTTGGCTAGACCTGGTGGCTGGACCCCGGTCAGTGCAGCCGAGATGAGGACGTTTTGGGGCCTCGTGCTGCATATGGGTCTAGTGCAAAAACCGAGCGTCAGGTAATACTGGAGTGGGGACATCCTCTACCAGACCCCACTGTACAGTATGGCGATGACTCGCTCACGGTTTGACGCCATCCGGAAATGCCTGCATTATGCAGATAATGCAGCATGTCCTCCCCGAGGTGATCCTGCCTATGACCGGCTGTACAAGATACGGCCGGTCATAGATCATTTTGGGGCCAAGTTTGCACAGGCCTACATACCTGGAAGGGAGGTCGCAGTTGATGAGTCTCTCGTTGCTTTCAAGGGGAGACTCAGTTTCCGCCAATATATTCCCACTAAGCGGGCGAGGTATGGCGTCACAATGTACAAAATTTGTGAGAGTACCTCAGGGTACACTTACAAATTTCGTGTGTACGAGGGGTGAGATTCCCGTCTTCAACCCCCAGAATGTCCCCCCACTCTTGGTGTTAGCGGGAAACTCGTGTGGGACCTTATGTACCCACTACTGGATAAGGGTTACCACTTGTACGTGGATAACTTTTATACCAGTATTCCCTTGTATCAGGCCCTCTACGCCAGATCCACGTTCGTTTGTGGGACCATGTGGAAAAATCAGCACGGCCTCCCTGCCCACCCCCTCCAGGTACCTATCCCCAGGGGTGAGACCCGTGCCCTTACTTGTGGAAACCTCCTGTTGGTCAGGTAGAAGGACAAGAGGGATGTCCTTATGCTGACCACAATCCATGGTAACGGCACCACCCCAGTCTCTGTGCGAGGTACCACGGCAACGGTCCTCAAGCCCGATTGTATCGTCGACTACAATCGGTATATGGGTGGAGTTGATCTATCTGATCAAGTTCTCCAACCATATAATGCCATGCGGAAAACCCGGGCATGGTACAAAAAAGTTGCGGTTTACATGGTGGAGGTTGCCATGTACAACGCTTTTGTACTATCCCGAAGCGCTGGCAGCACAGAGACTTTCCTCCAGTTCTATGAGGCAGTCCTCAAGGACCTGATCTTTTCAGACCTGGAAAAAGCAGGTCGGAGTACCTCGGGAATTGGAGGCGCTGGGTCGTCCGTGGCCAACATTTTCCAGGTGTGGTCCCCCATACTTGAAAAAAGGGACGAACCCAAAAAAGATAAAGAGTGTGTCACAAGAGGGGGATACAGAAGGAAACTACCACTCAATGTGACACGTGCCCCGATCATCCGGGCCTCTGCGTTATCAATTGCTTCAGGGAGTATCACACTTCCATGGAGTCCCCTAGAGAACATAAAAAACTATGGCTCTCAGACTTTGGAGGCACAGAAACAATTTTTTTTCCAAAAATGATATTAGTTTTAGTGCAGGCATCCTCAAAATGCGGCATTCTAGATGTTGTCAAACTACAACTCCCAGCATGCCCAGCTATAGCTATCAGCATGGCGTAGTGGGAATTGTAGTTTTACAACATCTGGAGGGCCGCAGTTTGAGGATGCCTGATTTAGTGTCTCCTAAGTCTGAGAGCCATACATATTGGGCATCGCCGCGTCCGTAAAAATTCTCTATAAAAATAAAACAAAAAATAAAATAAAAAAATAAGCCCCTACATTATATAGTCCCCCCCAAAAAAAAAAAAAAACTGCAGCTGCCAGGCTATGGAGATAGTAAAATTATCAATTTTTTGTTCCTAAAATGATAATATAGTGTAAAATCTGAATAAACAAAAAAAAGTAGACATATTAGGTATCGGCACGTCCGTAATAATCTGCCCTATAAAAATAATATTAGGCCCAACCCCTCGGATGAATGGCGTTAAAAATAAAAAATAAAAACCGTGTAAAAAAAGCCATTTATGTCACCTAACACAACAAAAAGTGTAATAGCGAGCGATCAAAAAGTCGTATGCACTGCAGCTGTCAGGCTATGGAGATAGTAAAGTTATCTATTTTTTGTTCCTAAAATGATAATATAGTATAAAATCTGAATAAATAAAAAAAAAGTAGACATATTAGGTATCGGCGCGTCCTTAATAATCTGCCCTATAAAAATAACATTAGACCCAACCCCTCGAATGAACGGTGTTAAAAAAATAAAATAAAAACGGTGCCAAAGCATCCATTTTTTGGCAAAATTTCCATTTTGATCCATATTTTCCGGTAATAAAGCAAGGGTTAACAGTCAAACAAAGCTAAATATTTATTGCCCTGATTCTGTAGCTTTCAGAAACACCCCATATGTGGTCGTAAATGGCTATATAGCCACAAAGCAGGGCATAGAACAAAGGGAACGCCATAAGGTTTCTGGAAGGCAGATTTTGATGGACTGGTTTATTTACACCATGGCCCATTAGAAGCCCCCCTGATGTAGCCTAGACTAGAAACTCCAAAAAAGTGACCCCATCTAAAAAACTACAACTACAAAAATTACTTTACAAACTTTGTTAACCCTTTATGGGTTCCACAAAACTTAATGGCGAATGTAGAAACAATTTTAGAATTTCCATTTTTTGCTATATTGCCGTAAAAAGTGTAATATAGAGCAACCAAAAATCATATTTACCCTAAAATAGTCCCAAAACAACAACCAACATATCCTATAGTTTCCTAGATGGGGTCACTTTTATGGAGTTTCTACTCTAGTGGTGCAGCAGGGGGCTTTAAAGGGTACATGGTGTAAATAAACCAGTCCAGCAAAATCTGCCTTCCAAAAACCATATGGCGTTCCCCTTCTTCAATGTCCTGCCGTTTAGCCATATAGTAGTTTAGGACCACATATCGGGTGTTTCTGCAAACTACAGAATCAGGGAAACTCATATTGAGTTTTGTTTGGCTGTTAACCCATTTTTCCCAGTAATAAAGTAAGGGTTAAAATGGAAAATTTTCCAAAAAATCTAAATTCCAAAATTGTTTCTCCATCTTCCATGAACTGTTGTGGAACACCAAAAGGGTTAACAGCATTTGTAAACCCAGCTTTGAATACCTTAAGGGGTGTACTTTCTTAGATGGAGTCACTTTTTTGGAATTTCTATGCTAGGGTGCATCAGGGGGGCTTGCAATAGGATATGGTGTTAAAAAAACCAGTCCCGCAAAATCTGCCATTCAAAACCCATATGGCGTTCCCCTCCTTCAATGTCCTCCCGTTTGGCCAAACAGTAGTTTAGGAGCACATATGGGTGTTTCTGTAAACTAGAGAATCAGGGCAACCCACATTGAGTTTTGTTTGGCAGTTAACCCTTACTTTATTACTGAAAAAAATGGATTATAATGGAAAATGTTCCAAAAATTCTAAATTCCAAAATTGTTTCTCCATCTTCCATAAACTGTTGTGGAACACCTAAAGGGTTAACAACGTTTGTAAACCCAGCTTTGAATACCTTGAGGGGTGTACTTTCTTAGATGGAGTCAATTTTTTGGAATTTCTATGCTAGGGTGCATTAGGGGGGCTTGCAATAGGACATGGTGTTAAAAAAAACAGTCCCGCAAAATCTGCCATTCAAAACCTATATGGTGTTACCCTCCTTCAATGTCCTCCCGTTTGGCCAAACGTTAGTTTAGGACCACATATGGGGTGTTTCTGTAAACTAGAAAATCAGGGCAACCCACATTGAGTTTTGTTTGATGGTTAACCTTTACTTTATTAATGGGAAAAATGGATTATAATGGAAAATTTTCCAAAAAATTGAAATTCTTAAATTTTATCTCCATTTTCCATGAACTGTTGTGGAACACCTAAAGGGTTAACAACGTTTGTACAATTAGTTTTGAATACCTTGAGGGGTGTACGTTCTTAATTGGGGTCATTTTTGGGTGGTTTCTATTTCAAAAATTTCAAAATTTGCTTCTAAACTTCTAAGCTATGTAACATCCCCAAAAAATAAAATGGCATTCCCCAAAGTCTCCAAACATGAAGGAAACATATGGGTAATGTAAAGTCATCCCTTTTTTGGGGGGTATTACTATGTATTATAGACGTAGAGAAGCTGAAACTTTAAAATTTGCTAAATTTTCAAAATTTATTGTAAAATTTGTATTTTTTGACCCAATTTTAGTAGTGTCGTGAAGTACAATATGTGATGAAAAAACAATCTCAGAACGGCCTGGGTAAGTAAAAGTGTTTTAAAGTTATTCACACTTAAAGTGACAGTGGTCAGATTTTGAAAAAATGGCCTGGTCCTCAAGTGAATTAGGGCCGTGTCCTTAAGGGATTAAGGAACATCACGATACTGTCCTTGCAGGACACCCTGGTAGCAGATCCACAGTGGATTTTAGTTCCCGAGATTCTGGTGGCCAGATTTACGTAAAGGTGTGGAGGGCTATGTGGCAGCTTGTGAGACCTGTGCACGTTCCAAGGTGGCTCATACTTGGCCTTTAGGATCTCTTATTCCTTTGTCCATCCCATCCCATCCCTGGACAAATTTCTCCATGGACTTCATCACTGATTTGCCTAGTTCCTCTGGGAAGACAGTTATTTTGGTGGTGGTGGATCGCTTCAGTAAGATGGTGCACTTTATACCATTATCAGGTTTCCCAATGCCAAAACTCTCGCTCAAGTGTTTATTGCTATTGATAACATTGTGAAACTACACAGCATTCCCTCTTTTGTGGTGTCTGATAGAGGGACACAAATTCTTTCCAGGTTCTGGAGGGCATTCTGTACTTGCCTGGGGGTTCAGTTGTTCTTCTCTTCGTCTTTTCACCCTCAGTCGAACGGACAAACTGAGCGCACTAACCAGAATCTGGAGACTTATTTGAGGTGTTTTGTCTCTGAGAATAAGGAAGAGTGGTCTTCATTTTTGTCTTTGGCTGAGTTTGCCTTGAATAACCATAGACAGGAGTCCACTGATAAGTCACCATTTTTTGGTGCATATGGGTTTCACCTTCAGTTTGGTACATTTTCTAGGACTGGCTCCTTTGGTATACCTGAAGAGGAAAGATTCTCCTCTTCATTGTCATTTATCTGGCGGAAGATTCAAATCAATTTGAAAAAAATGGGTGAAAGGTACAAATGGATAGCTGACAAGAGATGTATGACTGGTCCAGACCTGAGTATGGGTGATTTGGTGTGGTTGTCCAATAAGAACATTAAGTTGAAGGTACCCTCTTAGAAATTGGACCCAAGATTTATTGGTCCATACAAGATCTCTGCCATTATTAATCCGGTTGCTTTTTGTCTCGAACTTCTGCAGGCTTGGAAGATTCATAATGTGTTTCACAAGTTGCTGTTGAAAAATTATGTGGGATTTGCTGAACCATCTCCCTTGTCACCTCCTTCTGTTATGGTGGTTGGTAATCTTGAGTTTCAGATTTCCAGAATAATTTACTCGCGTATTCTTTGTGGATCATATATATTTCAAAAAATGACCCGCTGGACCCAGGAAGGTCAATAGTAATGGTAATGGTAATAGTAATGGTAATCAGTAATAGTCTGAGACTATGCGTTCCTGTTTCTGGTCTTTTATTTAAAATGTAACTTTTATTCCTTCTATTTAATAAATCCTAAACCAAAACCAAAAGAAAAGAGATTTAAAAATACATATGGAAGGGTGCTATGATAGGGACACAGGTGTGGTATCTCATTGGTGTATCGATAATTATTATCACTTAGTATAGCGGAATCAAGGGGATATTATTAGCATATCCCCTTGAGGAGGATGTGTTCACATTCTGTATCAAAAACACCTTTGATACAATGTTTGTAATGTCAGTCTGGCACCAAACACCCTGTAAAAAGGGCTGTGAACTGCTAACTGATCAATTATAGTGAGGCAAAAAGTATCCTTACTAATATTCTGTTGAGTTAATGTCTCCCTAATTGATCACCGCTATACTACCTAGTCTAGATGTCCCTATCAATAGAAAATGTGCTCAGAGCGTCTTCAGATCGTCATGCTATTGCTCATATTAGTACCCAGTCACAATTTCTAAAAAACATTTAAAGACGCAGCTCCCCCGACATGTTTTACTGCATACGCAGCGTCTTCAGGGGAAATGGAGCCACAAGTAACACGAGCATCTACCATGAGAAACCATTTATACCCATGGGGCGGGTAAAACCCGATCCACAACCAATGGGTATTTTCCGTGCACGTTAGCAGACATCTTTTCGTGCCAATCCTACCTATGTCTTAGGTCACAGTGAAGATAATCTAGTCCAATCCAGGGACATATAGTGCACATGCGTAAAAAACTTTGAAAGAGGGGTTACCCTACAGGTCCCTTGAAAAGAGCCTATAATAAAGCTAAAACTACCAATAGAGATAACCTACTTAAAACAACTCCAACCAAAAAGAATGAGAGCAGTAGTAGAGTTGAGAGGACATCTGGATGTTCGGATTCGAGAAGTTCAGCAGAACTTCACAAAAATGTTTGGGTTCAGGATCCGAACTTGACCCCGAACCCGAACCGGAACCCCATTGGAACCCTATTGGAAGTCAATGGAGACCCGAACTTTTGGGCACTAAAATGGCTGTAAAATAGCTCTAGAAGGGGCTAGAGGGCTGCAAAAGGCAGAAAAATGTAGGTAAATCCGCTGCGAACATGTGGATAGGGAAATTACTTAAAATAAAATAAATAAAAATTAACCAATAGTAATTGGCAACTTGGAGTATGAGGTGGAATAGGAGGTTGGGATGGCGTCAGGTGGGAATGCTATGAGAGTTGAAGTTCTCCTCACAGCAATAAAGGATTCATGTCTGCCTGCAGTGCCATGGGCCTCATTCACAGCATCAGGACCATGGCAACCATACATGGGAGTTGGAGAAGTTCTCATCACAGCCAAAAAGGATTCATGTCTGCAAGCAGTGCCACAGGCCACATTCACAAATTCAGGCCCAAGGAAACCATACATGGGAGTTGGAGAAGTTCTCATCTCAGCCAAAAAGGATTCATGTCTGCATGCAGTGCCACAGGCCTCACTCACAGCTCAGGCCCAAGACAACCATACATGGGAGTTGGAGAAGTTGTCATCACAGCTAAAAAGGATTAATGCCTGCCTGCAGTGTCACAGGCATCATGCACAGACTCAGGCCCCTGGCACCCACAAATAGGAGAGTTCAAATCACGCCAACACAGTATTGGTTTTACCCAGCAGTGCCACAGGCCACAATCACTCATTCAGGCTCCTGGCTCCCGCAAATAGGAGAGCGGTCCCGTAACAGCAACATAGGTCTCAGGTCAACCTGCAATGGAACAGGCCATTATCATTTATGTAGGCCCTAGCAACCAGACAGAGGTGAGCGGTCCCATAACAGCAAAACAGGCATCATGTTACCCAGCAATGGAACAGGCCACTTTCAGCACTTTAGGCCCTAGCACCCAGACAGAAGAGAGACGTCCCATAACAGCAAAACAGGCATCATGTCACCCACCAATGCAGCAGGTGATTATCAATAATGTAGGCCCCTGGCACCCAGACAGAGGAGAGAGGTCCCATAACAGCAAAACAGGCATCATGTCACCCACCAATGGAAAAGGCCAATTTCAACAATTTAGGCCCTAGCACCCAGAGAGAGGAGAGAGGTCCCATAACAGCAAAACAGGCATCATGTCACCCACCAAAGCAGCAGGCGATTATCAGCAATGTAGACCCCTGGCACCTAGAAAGAGGAGAGAGGTCCCATAACAGCAAAACAGGCATCATGTCATCCACCAATGGAATGGGCCACTTTCAGCAATTTAGGCCCTAGCACCCAGACAGAGGAGAGAGGTCCATAACAGCAAAACAGGCATCATGTCACCCACCAATGCAGCAGGCGATTATCACTAATGTAGGCCCCTGGCACACAGACAGAGGAGAGAGGTCCCATAACAGAAAAACGGGCATCATATCCCCCACCAATGCAACAGGCCACTTTCAGTAATTTAGGCCCTAGCACCCAGACAGAGGAGAGTTCATTTGACAGTAAAAAGAGGTTAATGTCTCCCACCAATGCAGCAGGCGATTAAACAAAATATAGGCCCCAGACACCCAGACAGAGGAGAAGTCATTTCACTGTAAAAAGAGGTTAATGTCTCCCACCAATGCAGCAGGCAATTAAATGACATATAGGCCCCGGACACCCAGAAAGAGGAGAGGTCATTTGACAGAAAAAAGAGGTTAATGTCACGCACCAAAGCAGCAGGCGATTAGCTGAAATGTAGGCCCCTGGCACCCAGACAGAGGAGAGGTTCATTCAACTTGGGGTTTCCCCCAAAATGATGGTACAATTGAAAAAAGAGGATTCAATAAAGAAGTGCCCTGGAGTAAAAGAATGTATGATAAAGGGCGAGGCAGTTATAAATGTCTATTCTGCACAAGGTACGGACAAGTCCGGTGAGATCCATGCCTGCTTTATTTTAATAAACGTGAGCTTGTCCACATTGAATGTGGACAGGCAGCTGCGTTTGTCTGTAATGACGCCCCCTGCCGTGCTAAATACACATTCAGACAATACACTGGCCGCAGGGCAGGCCAGCACCTCCAAGGCATAAAGGGCAAGCTCCGGCCATGTGGACAATAGAGATGGCCTTACAGTTCGCCCGGCAGTCATTTTGCAGCAAGCTATACTCATTCGCGGTTCGCCGAACATGCGAACATACAGCAATATTCGCCGGCGCCATATTTTTTTCATTGTGAGAACTTTGACCCATGACACATCCATCAGGTGGTACAGGACAGCCAATTAAGACGTTTCAGCAAATGGACATACCCCCTACCTTATAAATAGACCTGATCTGGCTCCCATTTTGCATTCTGTCTTTTGTCAGTGTAGGGAGAGGTTGCTGTGTGGAGCAGGGACAGGAGGTTAGAGTGTTAATAGTGACACAAATTGCTAGCTAATAGGTCCACAAGAGTCCTTTTAAGGACTGGTAAAGGTGTGCTATTGATTGGTAGAGATTTCGCGAACATTTATGCAAATGTTCGCGAACAAGCTAACAGGGCGAACTGTCATAGACTTCAATAGACAGGTGAATATTAAAACCCACAGGGACTCTTTCTGGCCACAATAGTGGTTGAAAAGTTGTTTCAAGGGGAATAACACCTGGACTGTGGCATGCCGGAGGGGGATCCATTGCAAAACTCCCATGGAAAATTGCGTAGTTGACGCAGAGTGTGGTAAGTTGAATTTGCAATGTGATTAATATAACCTGCATTAATCGCATTGCGATTACAACTTAGATCTGAGTTCCTAATGGTGGTATTGCTAGAATATAACGAAGATTGAGAATATAGAGCTATATTGTCAATCTTCATTATATTCTGTCAGGATATTTATACTGTTTCCGATTAACAGTTTTTATGATTTATGAATAAATTAGAATCTATGAAGAAGGAGATCCTAATTTATTACCATAAACTATATAGCTACTATGAGCTCGTGATCTGCGCTGAATTGAAGACGAAAACTCAGTTGTAAATCAAAATATATATATATCATTTATTACTAACAAAAAAAAACTAATCAATATAAACTACGATACAATTGGTAATAATCAATTACTTAATACTCTATAACAATGTCTGATACAACGTAAATATCCCCAAATACACTCAATTAAAATCTGATTTCTCTCAGTCGATATAGGTGTTCTAAATCCAAATCTGGTCTATTACGGATATATCTTTATATGATTAACCATAGAAGGCTAGAACCAATTTTAGTTCCTAGGAGATGATATTATACTATTAATAATATCTCTGGATCTCCAGAATTTTGTAAAAATTTTAAGAATGATGCTGCAGGTACATTCTCCAAATTTACACCAAATAATCTACTATATATATAATATGGTTAAATCTCTATAGAGGTATAATAATTTAATCAACCTATAAATTATAGGTAAAATGATACTGTACCAAATTTGACTAGCAGAAATTAGTGCCCTTGGTTTCAAGATGGCCATCTCCAATGCTGGATAAATTGGCTAGAATGGCTGATCAAAGATGTCCTGTAGGGTATTGGATGTCATCTGCTCTCATATGTCCTCTTATCACCTCCTGTGTTCTTTTCCTTTCTCCTTTTTATTTTATTTTTTGTTTAACTTTAAAAGGGGCTTGGTTTGGTCTGATCATTGACTAGTGTCAAGATTCAAAAAATCGTGGCACACTAATTCAATAATGCTTATTTAATTAGTAATTATTATTCTACATATTGTAGGTTATTTATGACATCCGGTCTAAGAACATAATTTGCGATCGTATTATTGTTTCCAACTTTCAATAGACCTTTTTCAAGGGATCTACAAGGAAATATACATATGTAATAAGTCAAACGGAATAAACCTTAAAAGTGAGTAACATACAATTAATGAGACAATAGTGAGTTTGATTCAGGCGGTATAGATGAAATCCACATAATAATCCAACCATCTACAAACAGGATCCAAAGCGAGAATTAGTCATTGGATTTAGGGACGTATCATATAGTAGTCCATGTCGTCGCTTTGTAGCTTTAAATTATTATTAATATTGGTACTCCATATGACGATTTGGTCACAAAGGGACAGGATGGGACAAGAGATCAAACGGGTCCACAAGTGATAAGAAATATTGATAACATTGACATATGTATAACATATAAGAAGAGTATTTGCTCATCCTTAAAACTACAGTAAGGGTCCTTTCACACTTGCGTTCTGAGGATCCGGCAAGTTCCTAATTGAGCCTGAGAACATGGAGTGAGAGGGGGAGGGGGAAAGGAGAGAATAAGGTGAGATGGTTAAGGGGGGGGACCTACAAGGCATGTGGGACAACAGACAACACGACTTCTCATCAGGCCAGAGCTCCTCTGGTTCCGAAAGATATTAGACCCAACGCCGACAACATTTTTTAGGATGAGGCCGTGGCCGGTACAGACCAGGAAGGGGAGACCGAGACGTAGCCAGAGGAACAGATCAAGAAAATCGTGTCCTGACCCGGTCACAGGTAATATGAACAATTTAGTAATTAACATTTCCTCCACAACTTTATCACCTGTTCAAATCTAAGTTCTACAAAAAGGCTTATCTTTCTGTCCCACAACTCCACTCGACACCTTTTTATTAGAACAAGAATTACAACGGTTCTACAGGACCATCAGATAGAAAGCCCATTTTGGCTCAGACGAATACAGGGACAATTTACCCTCATTCTACCGGAGCACTGTAATTATGTACGTTGGGTTTAAGAAATAAAAGCACATATATGCCTCCTAAAACCTACCACCCAGTTGAGACATACATCTCATTCACCGGACAAACCATACAACAGACTCTAGACTCATACACTAAAGGTGAATATAAACATTCATCAAACCTAACCACAGAAGAACATAGGGCTACAAAACTTCAATCTAACAAAAACATCATGATTAAAGCTGCGGACAAAGGGGGCGCATTAGTGGTCATGGATAAATCAATGTACATTACTGACATTAATATTTAGTTATGTGACCAAGACACTTACCAACCTCTCACGAGAGACCCTACTCCAACTATCGCCACCAAAATTCGCACCCTACTTTGGCATTATGTGGAATTGAACGTAATAGATAACGACACCGTTACCAATTTGACCAAACAACACCAGTTTTTTATACTCTGCCGAAAATCCACAAGAATCTTAATAATCCTCCAGGTAGACCCATAGTGGCATCAACCGAATCAATACTATCTCCTCTGTTCATTTTTTTAGATCGAATCTTAACCCCACTTATAAAAACATTGCGCTCCTTTATACTTGACACCCAGGACTTGACACCCAGGACTCACAAAACTGAGTCAGTCTACACCACATCCGACTTCTATTCTAATCACGATGGATGTTAACAGTCTATACACCTCAATTAAGCATGAAAAAGGAATTAGGACCACAGCCAGAATACTTGCCACACGGTCATCACTCAACAATCAGCAACAGGTGTTCTGCCTAGAACTACTGTCCATGGTATTACACAAGAACTTTTTTCTCTTTGGTGACACATTTTACGTCCAAAAATGAGGGACCGTTATGGGGGCCAATGTGGCCCCCAGTATGCAAACGCATACATGATTGATTTCGATGAAACATATGTTTACCCTCATCTACTTTTTCAACAACATGCCCACATTTGGTTACGTTTCATCAACGATATCTTTTGTCTTTGGAATGGACCCATATCCAGTGCCCACTTCTTCTACGACTATCTTAACAACATACACACAGAGTTAAGTTTTACTATACAGATGGACGTTAACCAAATTAGTTTCTTAGACACACTTGTCCTCAATGACCAGCACGGCCAAATCTCCTTTGATCTGTACAGTAAATCCACTGATCGAAATAGCTTATTGCTATACACCAGCAATCACCCAAAAGCAACCAAGAGATCCTTACCGATTTCACAACTCACTAGAGTAGAACGCATTGTGACCGATCCAATTACCAAAAATAAGAGATTGGAGGAGATGACACGGAAATTTACAGAAAGGGGATATCCTTAACATTCTATTGTCACAAAACCAACCCCCCCAAAAGGACATTCCGCGCCCACAACCCTCCAAACGGGTACCTAGTATACTAACATATCATCCCCTGTCACCAAAAATACAACACATCCTTAGAAAACACTGGCACATACTTACACGATCTTACCCCGGAATATCGGAATTTCAGACTCCACCATTAACCTGCTACAAACTACATAAGAACATTAGGGACCAATTGGTCCGAGCTGATATCGGACCTCTACAAAAGACTCCACGACAACGTTTTTTAGGAACCCCTAAAGTAGGTACCTTTCCTTGTTTGGATTGTGCATAGTGTTCAAGTGTGATTAAAGGGAATACCATCACCCATCCACACTCAGGTAAGAAATACAAGATTAACGGTTACTTCACTTGTGATTCTACAGACGTTGTTTACTTGATCAAATGTCCATGCGGACTTTGTTATGTGGGGGAAACTACCCCACACATTAGAGACCGGATCTCTAAACACAAGTCCACAATACGTACGGAACAATTTCTTTTACCCATTCCAGCTCACTTCAAAGAGCACAATCACCAAATCTCCACACTGAGGTTCCAGGTACTTGAACAGGTCAAAACCCCACGGAGGGGCGGTAACCGGACATTATTATTAAGACAACGTGAGTCATATTGGATACATCGCCTGGATACCCTGTCACCCAAAGGACTTAATCACGAATGCAACTTTTTTTGTAATATATGATGGACTAATTCTTATCATGATCGTGTTCGGTATTATCAATAACTCCTGTTCTATACATTTCTTTCACAGATTCGCTAATCTGGATTAGAACTAGAGCACATGGGTGAGTTACTTCCCTTCCCACATCCCTTCCCCCCCCCTTTCCTTTCCCCCTTCATACCCTTCCTCCCCCCCCCCTTAACCATCTCACCTTATTCTCTCCTTCCCCCCTCCCCCTCTCATTCCATGTTCTCAGGCTCAATTAAATGTTTATGTTTATAATTATAATTGTATGTTTCTAGCCATAACCTGTCCTTACACATACTATACACTGATCATACTACATATCCCACCTTGGGTCTTATACATGTTCCTTCACTTTCTATTTATATAACCCTATTACCCTTTTGCCCCTTCTTGGGTATCTATTGCAGGCGCAACACATTTCTTCAACACCTGGGTCATTTATTCTACAGAACTTCCCTTTATATTAATTAATCTTCTTAGTGCCCGCCCCCCCTCATGGTGCGATCTTATATCGCACATTACCTTTGAATATTTCCCTCACAGTAGCGCCTATTCCTTGCCCACATTAGGCTTCAAACCCAACAGGTGACGTCATCCTGATTAGCATACTAGCCCCCTCCTCTCATGACGCAATTCTACGCGATTCTACCCTACCTATTATCTTATAACATTGCCTGCACATCAGCGCTTACTTCCTGCCCTCAACAGGCTTCAAACTCAGCATTGCGCATGCACAGTGACGTCACCCCGATGCGCGGTGACATCACCCCGGCAAACGCACGCCAGCGTTCTCATGCATTTAAACTGAGGCTCGCTTTTTACAAATTAGACACATCCAGGCATACATCCTGAACGCAGGTCGCAGGTAAACCCTCTTTCTTTCTCTCAGGCTTAGCCACACAAGCTATCTTTCTTTATATACCTAGCGACTCAATAACAGAATAGATGTTACTATTAATTAGCATAAGGTTCTTTAATTTAGAGGTATACTTAGTAACTGTAGTTTTAAGGATGAGCAAATACTCTACTTATATGTTATACATATGTCAATGTTATCAATATTTCTTATCACTTGTGGACCCGTTTGATCTTTTGTCCCATCCTGTTCCTTTGTGACCAATCATCATTAGAGATGGCCTGAACTATTCGCCGGCAAACAGTTCCCGGCGAACATAGCTTGTTCGCGTTCGCCTCTGTAGGGCGAACATATGCGATGTTCGGTCCGCCCCCTATACCACATCATTGAGCAAACTTTGACACTGTACCTCACAGTCAGCAGACACATTCCAGCCAATCAGCAGCATACCCTCCCTCCCAGACCCTCCCACCTCCTGCACAGCATCCATTTTAGATTCATTTGGAATTTGCAGTCTTAGTGAGAGGAGGGAGAGTGTAATTGCTGCTGATTTAATAGGGAAATTGATAGCTAGGCTAGTGAATTCAGTGTCCACTCCAGTCCTGAAAGACTCATCTGATCTCTGCTGTAAGGACAGCGTCCTGACAGCACCCCAAAAAGCCCTTTTAGGGCTGCAACATTAGTCTGCTTTTTTTCCTTTATATGCATATTGCAGTTGCATGGCCTGCCTGTGTGTGAGGAGTTGCAGGCCCACAGACTGTAGTGTGCCCACTGCCAGTGCCCACCCCTGTCATCCCGTGTGGTACAGGACTTTGCATCAAAAAAGGCATTTAATTTTTACACTTTAATCTAAGGTTAGTTGCCTGCCAGTGTGTGTCAGGCCGACTTCCACTGACTGTAGTGTGCCCACTGCCAGTGCCCACCCCTGTCATCCCGTGTGGCACAGGACTTTGCATCAAAAAAGGCATTTCATTTTTACACTTTAATCTAAGGTTAGTTGCCTGCCAGTGTGTGTCAGGCCGACTTCCACTGACTGTAGTGTGCCCACTGCCAGTGCCCACCCCTGTCATCCCGTGTGGCACAGGACTTTGCATCAAAAAAGGCATTTCATTTTTACACTTTAATCTAAGGTTAGTTGCCTGCCAGTGTGTGTCAGGCTGACTTCCAGTGACTGTAGTGTGCCCACTGCCAGTGCCTACCACTCATACCGGCTGGCAGAGGACTTTGCATCAAAAAGGCATTTCATTTTTACACTTTAGTGTAATTTCAGCTGCTTGCCTGCTGCTAGTGTGTGTCAGGCCGACTTCCACTGACTGTAGTGTGCCCACTGCCAGTGACCACCCCTGTCATCCCGTGTGGCACAGGACTTTGCATCAAAAAAGGCATTTAATTTTTACACTTTAATCTAAGGTTAGTTGCCTGCCAGTGTGTGTCAGGCTGACTTCCACTGACTGTAGTGTGCCCACTGCCAGTGCCCACCACTCATACCAGCTGGCAGAGGACTTTGCATCAAAATAGGCATTTAATTTTTACACTTTAGTGTAATTTCAGCTGCTTGCCTGCTGCTAGTGTGTGTCAGGCTGACTTCCACTGACTGTAGTGTGCCCACTGCCAGTGCCCACCCCTGTCATCCCGTGTGGCACAGGACTTTGCATCAAAAAAAGGCATTTAATTTTTACACTTTAATCTAAGGTTAGTTGCCTGCCAGTGTGTGTCAGGCTGACTTCCAGTGATTGTAGTGTGCCCACTGCCAGTGCCTACCACTCATACCGGCTGGCAGAGGACTTTGCATCAAAATAGGCATTTAATTTTTACACTTTAGTGTAATTTCAGCTGCTTGCCTGCTGCTAGTGTGTGTCAGGCCGACTTCCACTGACTGTAGTGTGCCCACTGCCAGTGCCCACCCCTGTCATCCCGTGTGGCACAGGACTTTGCATCAAAAAAGGCATTTAATTTTTACACTTTAATCTAAGGTTAGTTGCCTGCCAGTGTGTGTCAGGCTGACTTCCACTGACTGTAGTGTGCCCACTGCCAGTGCCCACCACTCATACCGGCTGGCAGAGGACTTTGCATCAAAATAGGCATTTAATTTTTACACTTTAGTGTAATTTCAGCTGCTTGCCTGCTGCTAGTGTGTGTCAGGCCGACTTCCACTGACTGTAGTGTGCCCACTGCCAGTGCCCACCCCTGTCATCCCGTGTGGCACAGGACTTTGCATCAAAAAAGGCATTTAATTTTTACACTTTAATCTAAGGTTAGTTGCCTGCCAGTATGTGTCAGGCTGACTTCCAGTGACTGTAGTGTGCCCACTGCCAGTGCCTACCACTCATACCGGCTGGCAGAGGACTTTGCATCAAAATAGGCATTTAATTTTTACACTTTAATCTAAGGTTAGTTGCCTGCCAGTGTGTGTCAGGCTGACTTCCAGTGACTGTAGTGTGCCCACTGCCAGTGCCTACCACTCATACCGGCTGGCAGAGGACTTTGCATCAAAATAGGCATTTAATTTTTACACTTTAGTGTAATTTCAGCTGCTTGCCTGCTGCTAGTGTGTGTCAGGCCGACTTCCACTGACTGTAGTGTGCCCACTGCCAGTGCCCACCCCTGTCATCCCATGTGGCACAGGACTTTGCATCAAAAAAGTCATTTAATTTTTACACTCTAATCTAAGTTTAGTTGCCTGCCAGTGTGTGTCAGGCTGACTTCCAGTGACTGTAGTGTGCCCACTGCCAGTGCCCACTACTCATACCGGCTGGCACAGGACTTTGCATAAAAAAGGCATTTAATTTTTACACATTAGTCTAATTTCAGTTGCTTGCCTGCTGCCAGTGCGTGTCAGGCCCACTTCCACTGACTGTAGTGTGCCCACTGCCAGTGCCAACCACTGATACCGGGTGGCACAGTAGCTTGCCGATAAATAAGGCATTTAATTTTTACACATTAGTCTAATTTCAGTTGCTTGCCTGCTGCCAGTGTGTGTCAGGCCCACTTCCACAGACTGTAGTGTGCCCACTGCCAGTGCCCACCACTGATACAGGGTGGCACAGTACCACTTATCGAAAAAAAAATGACAGGCAGAGGCAGGCCACCCCGCAGGGGCCGTCGTGGTCGTGGTGCTGTGATTTCCACTGTCCCTGGAATAATGCCATGTACCCTGAACCCGAAAAATTCTGAGGACGTAGTTGACTGGCTTAGACAGGACACCCAATCTTCAGCAGCTTCCGCTAAGAACCTTGACGCACCATCTTCCTCCAGCTCAGCTTTGGTCACCTGCTCTCAAGTTACCACGCACCCGCCCGCCGCTGACAGGAATAGTACTAGTTAAGACACCACTCATATAGGGTGTCACAGCACATTGCTCTGTGCACGCGCAGTGCCCCAATTTGGGAGTATGAGGACCGACCAAGCTGCTTTTTCCATCTCCCGGTTCCTGAAATCAATTCAGTTTAGTGTATGAGAGTTTGGTCTGTCATTGTGAAGGCAGTCGAAGGTACCAGGCCTAAATTTTTTTTCACAAAAGGCAATCCCTGATATGGGATGTAACAGGGATTAAACTGATGAGAATAGTACTACAGAAAATACCACTCATATCGGGTGTGACAGTAAATTGCACGGCGCAGACGCAGTCACCGTGGTTTAAAACAGAGTGGAGGGAGCCAGCGTTTTTAACCATCTCCCGTTCGAAAAATCTATTCAATAAATGGCCCCCAGATTGGGGACGTTAGAGGATTAAACTGATGAGAATAGTACTACAGAAAATACCACGTCATAACATCGCGCCGTGTCGAAAAATCTATTCAATAAATGGCCCCAGATTGGGGACGTTAGAGGATTAAACTGATGAGAATAGTACTACAGAAAATACCACTCATATCGGGTGTGACAGTAAATTGCAGCGCAGACGCAGTGACCGTGGATTAAAACAGAGTGGAGGGAGCCAGCGTTTTTAACCATCTCCCGTTCGAAAAATCTATTCAATAAATGGCCCCCAGATTGGGGACGTTAGAGGGATTAAACTGATAAGAATAGTACTACAGAAAATACCACTCATATCGGGTGTGAGAGTAAATTGCACGGCGCAGAAGCAGTGACCGTGGATTAAAACAAAGGGGAGGGAGCCAGCGTTTTTTTAACCATCTCCCCGTTCGAAAAATCAATTCAATTGACCTTTCGGGGACCCTTGGTGTTGTACGTGGCTGGGTGGAGGAAGAAACCTTCAATGACATCACCGGGACGTGGCTATCTTGGTATCCAACCTTGTGCAAATGGGGAGTTTGCGGTTGTGCAAATGGACTGTTTGCGGTGCATTAAAAGAGGAGTTTGGTATGTCAATGTCTGAGAATCGGGCGTAACCCTTACACTACCTGATCGATACAACATCATACCTGATCGTATACAGACACTGGATGTTTTAAAGCATGTTATTCCAAACAATTTAGGAATGTTAGTTGATTTATGCCCTTTATGGATTAAAACCCGACTCTGCGTCCACTACGTAATTTTCCATGGGAGTTTTGCCATGGATCCCCCTCCAGCATGCCACAGTCCAGGTGTTAGTCCCTTTGAAACAACTTTTCCATCACTATTGTGGCCAGAAAGAGTCCCTTTGGTTTTTAAAATTCGCCTGTCTATTGAAGTCTATGGCGGTTCGCCGGGTTCGCCTGTTCGCGAACATTTGCGGAAGTTCGCGTTCGCTGTTCGCGAACTGAAAATTTTATGTTCGCGACATCACTAATCATCATTTCTCTACTGATCATTGACTAGTGACATCATCAGAGGGGTTTGTTTTCTATCCCATGACCTCCCCCTCTGATTACGTAATCAAGACCCTAACCTTGTTTTTACATTAGGTGGCATTCCTGTTCCATTTAAAAGTTTTTGGACCAAAACTGATTTTTTTTTTTTCATGCATCCCTTCGCTAATTAAATAGAGGTATTTTTTTTTTTTAACTCACAGTCCATCCAAACAAACATTGAGAAATCTCCAAAACAATGGATCTATTATCTGGTCAAACACTCACTATTTTCTTAGTCTCTTGACCATACCTCAGTAATCCAGAATATACATTGTAACACTAGAACCATTGTTTTGGAGAAGACCCAATGCTTACACTTGACCACCTATGTAAAGAAATCCATGAATAGCTATTACCCAGCACTGGTTCAACCATACAATGTATCATTAACAGAAATACTATTTCTACACATTCACTACAATTGTCTATATGAGTAAATATATTTTATTGAATCTGTCTAAATCTTCTTCTTCCAAGACCAGACTGTGTAAATATTTTGCACAGACTGCTAACTTTTCATTTACAGATTTTTAGTCCGAGGATACTGAACTCCCCTGCCCTTCTGAATAAGACAGGATCAGACAAAAAATGGCTTCTCTTAATGTTCCTGTTCATATACTTATGTATAGGCCTTATATAATGGACTCTTTTTATCCGCAAAAGTTCTGACAA